>CAUVXE010000437.1:0-36760 GCA_963555765.1 Orthonevra nobilis
ATTTTGAAGCCGGAGTTTCATTAAAAGTATTATTGGAGAACGTCTGAATCGAATTACAAGCATTTTGGGGAAATCCGAAGATATCGAAAAAAAATCATATTTTTTCGCCGCCGCTCCCCCCTTTGAGAATTTCGAAAAATGATTTTTTTTTCAAAGTCGTATTCTAGATGAACTGTGCTTCTTATATTAATTTTTGATTCAAACTGAATACAAATTCACAAAAATTTTACAAGAAAACTGCTTAATGCAAAAATATTCGAATTTTAAATATAGAAAATGCTTACTTTTTGGAAATATTTTTCCACTCTTGAAATCGAATACGTATCTGTTCCCGAATCTTTTTTCCTACCAGAAAAGAACTGTTTTATTACATATAATGCTGTCTAGGTACTAAGTTAAGCATTTGGTCACTGTTTCCTGATATTTTGGAGTTCAATATTTGCAACAAAATTATGTAAAAAGAGATGATGTAAGAAAAAAAAATCAACGTTTGATTTTCTCCTATTAATTAAGCGAAATGTTTGTTTAAATGAGCAAGAAGCACGATTTTGAAGCCGGAGTTTCATTAAAAGTATTATTGGAGAACGTCTGAATCGAATTACAAGCATTTTGGGGAAATCCGAAGATATCGAAAAAAAATCATATATTTTCGCCGCCGCTCCCCCCTTTGAGAATTTCGAAAAAATGATTTTTTTTTCAAAGTCGTATTCTAGATGAACTGTGCTTCTTATATTAATTTTTGATTCAAACTGAATACAAATTCACAAAAATTTTACAAGAAAACTGCTTAATGCAAAAAATATTCGAATTTTAAATATAGAAAATGCTTACTTTTTCGAAATATTTTTCCACTCTTGAAATCGAATACGTATCTGTTCCCGAATCTTTTTTCCTACCAGAAAAGAACTGTTTTATTACATATAATGCTGTCAAGGTACTAAGTTAAGCATTTGGTCACTGTTTCCTGATATTTTGGAGTTCAATATTTGCAACAAAATTATGTAAAAAGAGATGATGTAAGAAAAAAAATCAACGTTTGATTTTCTCCTATTAATTAAGCGAAATGTTTGTTTAAATGAGCAAGAAGCACGATTTTGAAGACGGAGTTTCATTAAAAGTATTTTTGGAGAACGTCTGAATCGAATTACAAGAATTTTGGGGAAATCCGAAGATATCGAAAAAAAATCATATTTTTTGTCCGCCGCTCCCCCCTTTGAGAATTTCGAAAAAATGATTTTTTTTCAAAGTCGTATTCTAGATGAACTGTGCTTCTTATATTAATTTTTGATTCAAACTGAATACAAATTGACAAAAATTTTACAAGAAAACTGCTTAATGCAAAAAATATTCGAATTTTATATATAGAAAATGCTTACTTTTTCGAAATATTTTTCCACTCTTGAAATCGAATACGTATCTGTTCCCGAATCTTTTTTCCTACCAGAAAAGAACTGTTTTATTACATATAATGCTGTCTAGGTACTAAGTTAAGCATTTGGTCACTGTTTCCTGATATTTTGGAGTTCAATATTTGCAACAAAATTATGTAAAAAGAGATGATGTAAGAAAAAAAAATCAACGTTTTATTTTCTCCTATTAATTAAGCGAAATGTTTGTTTAAATGAGCAAGAAGCACGATTTTGAAGCCGGAGTTTCATTAAAAGTATTATTGGAGAACGTCTGAATCGAATTACAAGCATTTTGGGGAAATCCGAAGATATCGAAAAAAATCATATTTTTTCGCCGCCGCTCCCCCCTTTGAAAATTTCGAAAAAATGTTTTTTTTTCAAAGTCATATTTTAGATGAACTGTGCTTCTTATATTAATTTTTGATTCAAACTGAATACAAATTCACAAAAATTTTACAAGAAATCTGCTTAATGCAAAAAATACTCGAATTTTAAATATAGAAAGTGCTTACTTTTTCGAAATATTTTTCCACTCTTGAAATCGAATACGTATCTGTTCCCGAATCTTTTTTCCTACCAGAAAAGAACTGTTTTATTACATATAATGCTGTCTAGGTACTAAGTTAAGCATTTGGTCACTGTTTCCTGATATTTTGGAGTTCAATATTTGCAACAAAATTATGTAAAAAGAGATGATGTAAGAAAAAAAAATCAACGTTTGATTTTCTCCTATTAATTAAGCGAAATGTTTGTTTAAATGAGCAAGAAGCACGATTTTGAAGCCGGAGTTTCATTAAAAGTATTATTGGAGAACGTCTGAATCGAATTACAAGCATTTTGGGGAAATCCGAAGATATCGAAAAAAAATCATATTTTTTGTCCGCCGCTCCCCCCTTTGAGAATTTCGAAAAAATGATTTTTTTTTTTCAAAGTCGTATTCTAGATGAACTGTGCTTCTTATATTAATTTTTGATTCAAACTGAATACAAATTCACAAAAATTTTACAAGAAATATGCTTAATGCAAAAAATATTCGAATTTTAAATATAGAAAGTGCTTACTTTTTCGAAATATTTTTCCACTCTTGAAATCGAATACGTATCTGTTCCCGAATCTTTTTTTCTACCAGAAAAGAACTGTTTTATTACATATAATGCTGTCTAGGTACTAAGTTAAGCATTTGGTCACTATTTCCTGATATTGTGGAGTTCAATATTTGCAACAAAATTATGTAAAAAGAGATGATGTACGAAAAAAAAAAATCAACGTTTTATTTTCTCCTATTAATTAAGCGAAATGTTTGTTTAAATGAGCAAGAAGCACGATTTTGAAGCCGGAGTTTCATTAAAAGTATTATTGGAGAACGTCTGAATCGAATTACAAGCATTTTGGGGAAATCCGAAGATATCGAAAAAAAATCATATTTTTTGTCCGCCGCTCCCCCCTTTGAGAATTTCGAAAAATGATTTTTTTTTTCAAAGTCATATTTTAGATGAACTGTGCTTCTTATATTAATTTTTGATTCAAACTGAATATAAATTCACAAAAATTTTACAAGAAATCTGCTTAATGCAAAAAATATTCGAATTTTAAATATAGAAAGTGCTTACTTTTTCGAAATATTTTTCCACTCTTGAAATCGAATACGTATCTGTTCCCGAATCTTTTTTCCTACCAGAAAAGAACTGTTTTATTACATATAATGCTGTCTAGGTACTAAGTTAAGCATTTGGTCACTGTTTCCTGATCTTTTGGAGTTCAATATTTGCAACAAAATTATGTAAAAAGAGATGATGTAAGAAAAAAAAATCAACGTTTGATTTTCTCCTATTAATTAAGCGAAATGTTTGTTTAAATGAGCAAGAAGCACGATTTTGAAGCCGGAGTTTCATTAAAAGTATTATTGGAGAACGTCTGAATCGAATTACAAGCATTTTGGGGAAATCCGAAGATATCGAAAAAAATCATATTTTTCGCCGCCGCTCCCCCCTTTGAGAATTTCGAAAAAATGATTTTTTTTCAAAGTCGTATTCTAGATGAACTGTGCTTCTTATATTAATTTTTGATTCAAACTGAATACAAATTCACAAAAATTTTACAAGAAAAATGCTTAATGCAAAAAATATTCTAATTTTAAATATAGAAAATGCTTACTTTTCGAAATATTTTTCCACTCTTGAAATCGAATACGTATCTGTTCCCGAATCTTTTTTCCTACCAGAAAAGAACTGTTTTATTACATATAATGCTGTCTAGGTACTAAGTTAAGCATTTGGTCACTGTTTCCCGATATTTTGGAGTTCAATATTTGCAACAAAATTATGTAAAAAGAGATGATGTAAGAAAAAAAAATCAACGTTTTATTTTCTCCTATTCATTAAGCGAAATGTTTGTTTAAATGAGTAAGAAGCACGATTTTGAAGCCGGAGTTTCATTAAAAGTATTATTGGAGAACGTCTGAATCGAATTACAAGCATTTTGGTAAATCCGAAGATATCGAAAAAAAATCATATTTTTCGCCGCCGCTCCCCCCTTTGAGAATTTCGAAAAAATGATTTTTTTTCAAAGTCGTATTCTAGATGAACTGTGCTTCTTATATTAATTTTTGATTCAAACTGAATACAAATTCACAAAAATTTTACAAGAAAACTGCTTAATGCAAAAATATTCGAATTTTAAATATAGAAAATGCTTACTTTTTGGAACTATTTTCCACTCTTGAAATCGAATACGTATCTGTTCCCGAATCTTTTTTCCTACCAGAAAAGAACTGTTTTATTACATATAATGCTGTCTAGGTACTAAGTTAAGCATTTGGTCACTGTTTCCTGATATTTGGAGTTCAATATTTGCAACAAAATTATGTAAAAAGAGATGATGTAAGAAAAAAAAATCAACGTTTTATTTTCTCCTATTAATTAAGCGAAATGTTTGTTTAAATGAGCAAGAAGCACGATTTTGAAGCCGGAGTTTCATTAAAAGTATTATTGGAGAACGTCTGAATCGAATTACAAGCATTTTGGGGAAATCCGAAGATATCGAAAAAAAATCATATATTTTCGCCGCCGCTCCCCCCTTTGAGAATTTCGAAAAAATGATTTTTTTTTCAAAGTCGTATTCTAGATGAACTGTGCTTCTTATATTAATTTTTGATTCAAACTGAATACAAATTCACAAAAATTTTACAAGAAAACTGCTTAATGCAAAAAATATTCGAATTTTAAATATAGAAAATGCTTACTTTTTCGAAATATTTTTCCACTCTTGAAATCGAATACGTATCTGTTCCCGAATCTTTTTTCCTACCAGAAAAGAACTGTTTTATTACATATAATGCTGTCAAGGTACTAAGTTAAGCATTTGGTCACTGTTTCCTGATATTTTGGAGTTCAATATTTGCAACAAAATTATGTAAAAAGAGATGATGTAAGAAAAAAAAAATCAACGTTTTATTTTCTCCTATTAATTAAGCGAAATGTTTGTTTAAATGAGCAAGAAGCACGATTTTGAAGCCGGAGTTTCATTAAAAGTATTATTGGAGAACGTCTGAATCGAATTACAAGCATTTTGGGGAAATCCGAAGATATCGAAAAAAATCATATTTTTTCGCCGCCGCTCCCCCCTTTGAAAATTTCGAAAAAATGTTTTTTTTTCAAAGTCATATTTTAGATGAACTGTGCTTCTTATATTAATTTTTGATTCAAACTGAATACAAATTCACAAAAATTTTACAAGAAATCTGCTTAATGCAAAAAATATTCGAATTTTAAATATAGAAAGTGCTTACTTTTTCGAAATATTTTTCCACTCTTGAAATCGAATACGTATCTGTTCCCGAATCTTTTTTCCTACCAGAAAAGAACTGTTTTATTACATATAATGCTGTCTAGGTACTTAGTTAAGCATTTGGTCACTGTTTCCTGATATTTTGGAGTTCAATATTTGCAACAAAATTATGTAAAAAGAGATGATGTAAGAAAAAAAAATCAACGTTTGATTTTCTCCTATTAATTAAGCGAAATGTTTGTTTAAATGAGCAAGAAGCACGATTTTGAAGCCGGAGTTTCATTAAAAGTATTATTGGAGAACGTCTGAATCGAATTACAAGCATTTTGGGGAAATCCGAAGATATCGAAAAAAAATCATATTTTTTCGCCGCCGCTCCCCCCTTTGAGAATTTCGAAAAAATGATTTTTTTTCAAAGTCGTATTCTAGATGAACTGTGCTTCTTATATTAATTTTTGATTCAAACTGAATACAAATTCACAAAAAAAACTGCTTAATGCAAAAAATATTCGAATTTTAAATATAGAAAGTGCTTACTTTTTCGAAATATTTTTCCACTCTTGAAATCGAATACGTATCTGTTCCCGAATCTTTTTTTCTACCAGAAAAGAACTGTTTTATTACATATAATGCTGTCTAGGTACTAAGTTAAGCATTTGGTCACTGTTTCCTGATATTTTGGAGTTCAATATTTGCAACAAAATTATGTAAAAAGAGATGATGTAAGAAAAAAAAATCAACGTTTTATTTTCTCCCATTAATTAAGCGAAATGTTTGTTTAAATGAGCAAGAAGCACGATTTTGAAGCCGGAGTTTCATTAAAAGTATTATTGGAGAACGTCTGAATCGAATTACAAGCATTTTGGGGAAATCCGAAGATATCGAAAAAAAATCATATTTTTTGTCCGCCGCTCCCCCCTTTGAGAATTTCGAAAAAATGATTTTTTTTTTCAAAGTCATATTTTAGATGAACTGTGCTTCTTATATTAATTTTTGATTCAAACTGAATATAAATTCACAAAAATTTTACAAGAAATCTGCTTAATGCAAAAAATATTCGAATTTTAAATATAGAAAGTGCTTACTTTTTCGAAATATTTTTCCACTCTTGAAATCGAATACGTATCTGTTCCCGAATCTTTTTTCCTACCAGAAAAGAACTGTTTTATTACATATAATGCTGTCTAGGTACTAAGTTAAGCATTTGGTCACTGTTTCCTGATGTTTTGGAGTTCAATATTTGCAACAAAATTATGTAAAAAGAGATGATGTAAGAAAAAAAAATCAACGTTTGATTTTCTCCTATTAATTAAGCGAAATGTTTGTTTAAATGAGCAAGAAGCACGATTTGAAGCCGGAGTTTCATTAAAAGTATTATTGGAGAACGTCTGAATCGAATTACAAGCATTTTGGGGAAATCCGAAGATATCGAAAAAAAAATCATATTTTTTCGCCGCCGCTGCCCCCTTTGAGAATTTCGAAAAATGATTTTTTTCCAAAGTCGTATTCTAGATGGACTGTGCTTCTTATATTAATTTTTGATTCAAACTGAATACAAATTCACAAAAATTTTACAAGAAAAATGCTTAATGCAAAAAATATTCGAATTTTAAATATAGAAAATGCTTACTTTTTCGAAATATTTTTCCACTCTTGAAATCGAATACGTATCTGTTCCCGAATCTTTTTTCCTACCAGAAAAGAACTGTTTTATTACATATAATGCTGTCTAGGTACTAAGTTAAGCATTTAGTCACTGTTTCCTGATATTTTGGAGTTCAATATTTGCAACAAAATTATGTAAAAAGAGATGATGTAAGAAAAAAAAATCAACGTTTTATTTTCTCCTATTAATTAAGCGAAATGTTTGTTTAAATGAGTAAGAAGCACGATTTTGAAGCCGGAGTTTCATTAAAAGTATTATTGGAGAACGTCTGAATCGAATTACAAGCATTTTGGGGAAATCCGAAGATATCGAAAAAAAATCATATTTTTTCGCCGCCGCTCCCCCCTTTGAGAATTTCGAAAAAATGATTTTTTTTCAAAGTCGTATTCTATATGAACTGTGCTTCTTATATTAATTTTTGATTCAAACTGAATACAAATTCGCAAAAATTTTACAAGAAATCTGCTTAATGCAAAAAATATTCGAATTTTAAATATAGAAAGTGCTTACTTTTTCGAAATATTTTTCCACTCTTGAAATCGAATACGTATCTGTTCCCGAATCTTTTTTCCTACCAGAAAAGAACTGTTTTATTACATATAATGCTGTCTAGGTACTAAGTTAAGCATTTGGTCACTGTTTCCTGATATTTTGGAGTTCAATATTTGCAACAAAATTATGTAAAAAGAGATGATGTAAGAAAAAAAAATCAACGTTTGATTTTCTCCTATTAATTAAGCGAAATGTTTGTTTAAATGAGCAAGAAGCACGATTTTGAAGCCGGAGTTTCATTAAAAGTATTATTGGAGAACGTCTGAATCGAATTACAAGCATTTTGGGGAAATCCGAAGATATCGAAAAAAAATCATATTTTTTCGCCGCCGCTCCCCCCTTTGAGAATTTCGAAAAAATGATTTTTTTCAAAGTCGTATTCTAGATGAACTGTGCTTCTTATATTAATTTTTGATTCAAACTGAATAAAAATTCACAAAAACTTTACAAGAAAACTGCTTAATGCAAAAAATATTCGAATTTTATATATAGAAAATGCTTACTTCTTCGAAATATTTTTCCACTCTTGAAATCGAATACGTATCTGTTCCCGAATCTTTTTTCCTACCAGAAAAGAACGGTTTTATTACATATAATGCTGTCTAGGTACTAAGTTAAGCATTTGGTCACTGTTTCCTGATATTTTGGAGTTCAATATTTGCAACAAAATTATGTAAAAAGAGATGATGTAAGAAAAAAAAATCAACGTTTTATTTTCTCCTATTAATTAAGCGAAATGTTTGTTTAAATGAGCAAGAAGCACGATTTTGAAGCCGGAGTTTCATTAAAAGTATTATTGGAGAACGTCTGAATCGAATTACAAGCATTTTGGGGAAATCCGAAGATATCGAAAAAAATCATATTTTTTCGCCGCCGCTCCCCCCTTTGAAAATTTCGAAAAAATGTTTTTTTTTCAAAGTCATATTTTAGATGAACTGTGCTTCTTATATTAATTTTTGATTCAAACTGAATACAAATTCACAAAAATTTTACAAGAAATCTGCTTAATGCAAAAAATATTCGAATTTTAAATATAGAAAGTGCTTACTTTTTCGAAATATTTTTCCACTCTTGAAATCGAATACGTATCTGTTCCCGAATCTTTTTTCCTACCAGAAAAGAACTGTTTTATTACATATAATGCTGTCTAGGTACTAAGTTAAGCATTTGGTCACTGTTTCCTGATATTTTGGAGTTCAATATTTGCAACAAAATTATGTAAAAAGAGATGATGTAAGAAAAAAAAATCAACGTTTTATTTTCTCCTATTAATTAAGCGAAATGTTTGTTTAAATGAGCAAGAAGCGCGATTTTGAAGCCGGAGTTTCATTAAAAGTATTATTGGAGAACGTCTGAATCGAATTACAAGCATTTTGGGGAAATCCGAAGATATCGAAAAAAATCATATTTTTTGTCCGCCGCTCCCCCCTTTGAGAATTTCGAAAAAATGATTTTTTTTTCAAAGTCATATTTTAGATGAACTGTGCTTCTTATATTAATTTTTGATTCAAACTGAATATAAATTCACAAAAATTTTACAAGAAATCTGCTTAATGCAAAAAATATTCGAATTTTAAATATAGAAAGTGCTTACTTTTTCGAAATATTTTTCCACTCTTGAAATCGAATACGTATCTGTTCCCGAATCTTTTTCCTACCAGAAAAGAACTGTTTTATTACATATAATGCTGTCTAGGTACTTAGTTAAGCATTTGGTCACTGTTTCCTGATCTTTTGGAGTTCAATATTTGCAACAAAATTATGTAAAAAGAGATGATGTAAGAAAAAAAAATCAACGTTTGATTTTCTCCTATTAATTAAGCGAAATGTTTGTTTAAATGAGCAAGAAGCACGATTTTGAAGCCGGAGTTTCATTAAAAGTATTATTGGAGAACGTCTGAATCGAATTACAAGCATTTTGGGGAAATCCGAAGATATCGAAAAAAAATCATATTTTTTCGCCGCCGCTCCCCCCTTTGAGAATTTCGAAAAAATGATTTTTTTTCAAAGTCGTATTCTAGATGAACTGTGCTTCTTATATTAATTTTTGATTCAAACTGAATACAAATTCACAAAAATTTACAAGAAAAATGCTTAATGCAAAAAATATTCGAATTTTATATATAGAAAATGCTTACTTTTTCGAAATATTTTTCCACTCTTGAAATCGAATACGTATCTGTTCCCGAATCTTTTTTCCTACCAGAAAAGAACTGTTTTATTACATATAATGCTGTCTAGGTACTAAGTTAAGCATTTGGTCACTGTTTCCTGATATTTTGGAGTTCAATATTTGCAACAAAATTATGTAAAAAGAGATGATGTAAGAAAAAAAAATCAACGTTTTATTTTCTCCTATTAATTAAGCGAAATGTTTGTTTAAATGAGTAAGAAGCACGATTTTGAAGCCGGAGTTTCATTAAAAGTATTATTGGAGAACGTCTGAATCGAATTACAAGCATTTTGGGGAAATCCGAAGATATCGAAAAAAAATCATATTTTTTCGCCGCCGCTCCCCCCTTTGAGAATTTCGAAAAAATGATTTTCTTTCAAAGTCGTATTCTAGATGAACTGTGCTTCTTATATTAATTTTTGATTCAAACTGAATACAAATTCGCAAAAATTTTACAAGAAATCTGCTTAATGCAAAAAATATTCGAATTTTAAATATAGAAAGTGCTTACTTTTTCGAAATATTTTTCCACTCTTGAAATCGAATACGTATCTGTTCCCGAATCTTTTTTCCTACCAGAAAAGAACTGTTTTATTACATATAATGCTGTCTAGGTACTAAGTTAAGCATTTGGTCACTGTTTCCTGATATTTTGGAGTTCAATATTTGCAACAAAATTATGTAAAAAGAGATGATGTAAGAAAAAAAAATCAACGTTTTATTTTCTCCTATTAATTAAGCGAAATGTTTGTTTAAATGAGTAAGAAGCACGATTTTGAAGCCGGAGTTTCATTAAAAGTATTATTGGAGAACGTCTGAATCGAATTACAAGCATTTTGGGGAAATCCGAAGATATCGAAAAAAAATCATATTTTTTCGCCGCCGCTCCCCCCTTTGAAAATTTCGAAAAAATGATTTTTTTTCAAAGTCATATTGTAGATGAACTGTGCTTATAATATTAATTTTTGATTCAAACTGAATACAAATTCACAAACATTTTACAACAAATCTGCTTAATGCAAAAAATATTCGAATTTTAAATATAGAAAGTGCTTACTTTTTCGAAATATTTTTCCACTCTTGAAATCGAATACGTATCTGTTCCCGAATCTTTTTTCCTACCAGAAAAGAACTGTTTTATTACATATAATGCTGTCTAGGTACTAAGTTAAGCATTTGGTCACTGTTTCCTGATATTTTGGAGTTCAATATTTGCAACAAAATTATGTAAAAAGAGATGATGTAAGAAAAAAAAATCAACGTTTGATTTTCTCCTATTAATTAAGCGAAATGTTTGTTCAAATGAGCAAGAAGCACGATTTTGAAGCCGGAGTTTCATTAAAAGTATTATTGGAGAACGTCTGAATCGAATTACAAGCATTTTGGGGAAATCCGAAGATATCGAAAAAAAATCATATTTTTTCGCCGCCGCTCCCCCCTTTGAAAATTTCGAAAAAATGTTTTTTTTCAAAGTCATATTTTAGATGAACTGTGCTTCTTTTATTAATTTTTGATTCAAACTGAATACAAATTCACAAAAATTTTACAAGAAATCTGCTGAATGCAAAAAATATTCGAATTTTAAATATAGAAAGTGCTTACTTTTTCGGAATATTTTTCCACTCTTGAAATCGAATACGTATCTGTTCCCGAATCTTTTTTCCTACCAGAAAACTGTTTCCTGATATTTTGGAGTTCAATATTTGCAACAAAATTATGTAAAAAGAGATGATGTAAGAAAAAAAAATCAACGTTTTATTTTCTCCTATTAATTAAGCGAAATGTTTGTTTAAATGAGCAAGAAGCACGATTTTGAAGCCGGAGTTTCATTAAAAGTATTTTTGGAGAACGTCTGAATCGAATTACAAGCATTTTGGGGAAATCCGAAGATATCGAAAAAAAATCATATTTTTTCGCCGCCGCTCCCCCCTTTGAAAATTTCGAAAAAATGATTTTTTTTTCAAAGTCGTATTCTAGATGAACTGTGCTTCTTATATTAATTTTTGATTCAAACTGAATACAAATTCACAAAAATTTTACAAGAAAACTGCTTAATGCAAAAAATATTCGAATTTTAAATATAGAAAGTGCTTACTTTTTCGAAATATTTTTCCACTCTTGAAATCGAATACGTATCTGTTCCCGAAAAGAACTGTTTTATTACATATAATGCTGTCTAGGTACTAAGTTAAGCATTTGGTCACTGTTTCCTGATATTTTGGAGTTCAATATTTGCAACAAAATTATGTAAAAAGAGATGATGTAAGAAAAAAAAATCAACGTTTTATTTTCTCCTATTAATTAAGCGAAATGTTTGTTTCAATGAGCAAGAAGCACGATTTTGAAGCCGGAGTTTCATTAAAAGTATTATTGGAGAACGTCTGAATCGAATTACAAGCATTTTGGGGAAATCCGAAGATATCGAAAAAAAATCATATTTTTTCGCCGCCGCTCCCCCCTTTGAGAATTTCGAAAAATGATTTTTTTTCAAAGTCGTATTCTAGATGAACTGTGCTTCTTATATTAATTTTTGATTCGAACTGAATACAAATTCACAAAAATTTTACAAGAAATCTGCTTAATGCAAAAAATATTCGAATTTTAAATATAGAACGTGCTTACTTTTTCGAAATATTTTTCCACTCTTGAAATCGAATACGTATCTGTTCCCGAATCTTTTTTCCTACCAGAAAAGAACTGTTTTATTAAATATAATGCTGTCTAGGTACTAAGTTAAGCATTTGGACACTGTTTTCTGAACTTTTGGAGTTCAATATTTGCAACAAAATTATGTAAAAAGAGATGATGTAAGAAAAAAAAATCAACGTTTTATTTTCTCCTATTAATTAAGCGAAATGTTTGTTTAAATGAGCAAGAAGCACGATTTTGAAGCCGGAGTTTCATTAAAAGTATTATTGGAGAACGTCTGAATCGAATTACAAGCATTTTGGGGAAATCCGAAGATATCGAAAAAAAATCATATTTTTTCGCCGCCGCTCCCCCCTTTGAAAATTTCGAAAAAATGATTTTTTTTTTCAAAGTCGTATTCTAGATGAACTGTGCTTCTTATATTAATTTTTGATTCAAATTGAATACAAATTCACAAAAATTTTACAAGAAAACTGCTTAATGCATAAAATATTCGAATTTTAAATATAGAAAATGCTTACTTTTTCGAAATATTTTTCCACTCTTGAAATCGAATACGTATCTGTTCCCGAATCTTTTTTCCTACCAGAAAAGAACTGTTTTATTACATATAATGCTGTCTAGGTACTAAGTTAAGCATTTGGTCACTGTTTCCTGATATTTTGGAGTTCAATATTTGCAACAAAATTATGTAAAAAGAGATGATGTAAGAAAAAAAAATCAACGTTTGATTTTCTCCTATTAATTAAGCGAAATGTTTGTTTAAATGAGCAAGAAGCACGATTTTGAAGCCGGAGTTTCATTAAAAGTATTATTGGAGAACGTCTGAATCGAATTACAAGCATTTTGGGGAAATCCGAAGATATCGAAAAAAAATCATATTTTTTCGCCGCCGCTCCCCCCTTTGAAAATTTCGAAAAAATGATTTTTTTTCAAAGTCATATTTTAGATGAACTGTGCTTATAATATTAATTTTTGATTCAAACTGAATACAAATTCACAAAAATTTTACAAGAAATCTGCTTAATGCAAAAAATATTCGAATTTTAAATATAGAAAGTGCTTACTTTTTCGAAATATTTTTCCACTCTTGAAATCGAATACGTATCTGTTCCCGAATCTTTTTTCCTACCAGAAAAGAACTGTTTTATTACATATAATGCTGTCTAGGTACTAAGTTAAGCATTTGGTCACTGTTTCCTGATATTTTGGAGTTCAATATTTGCAACAAAATTATGTAAAAAGAGATGATGTAAGAAAAAAAAATCAACGTTTGATTTTCTCCTATTAATTAAGCGAAATGTTTGTTTAAATGAGCAAGAAGCACGATTTTGAAGCCGGAGTTTCATTAAAAGTATTATTGGAGAACGTCTGAATCGAATTACAAGCATTTTGGGGAAATCCGAAGATATCGAAAAAAAATCATATTTTTTCGCCGCCGCTCCCCCCTTTGAGAATTTCGAAAAAATGATTTTTTTTCAAAGTCGTATTCTAGATGAACTGTGCTTCTTATATTAATTTTTGGTTCAAACTGAATACAAATTCACAAAAATTTTACAAGAAATCTGCTTAATGCAAAAAATATTCGAATTTTAAATATAGAAAGTGCTTACTTTTTCGTAATATTTTTCCACTCTTTAAATCGAATACGTATCTGTTCCCGAATCTTTTTTCCTACCAGAAAAGAACTGTTTTATTACATATAATGCTGTCTAGGTACTAAGTTAAGCATTTGGTCACTGTTTCCTGATATTTTGGAGTTCAATATTTGCAACAAAATTATGTAAAAAGAGATGATGTAAGAAAAAAAAAATCAACGTTTTATTTTCTCCTATAAATTAAGCGAAATGTTTGTTTAAATGAGCAAGAAGCACGATTTTGAAGCCGGAGTTTCATTAAAAGTATTATTGGAGAACGTCTGAATCGAATAACAAGCGTTTTGGGGAAATCCGAAGATATCGAAAAAAAATCATATATTTTCGCCGCCGCTCCCCCCTTTGAGAATTTCGAAAAAATGATTTTTTTTCAAAGTCGTATTCTAGATGAACTGTGCTTCTTATATAAATTTTTGATTCAAACTGAATACAAATTCAAAAAAATTTACAAGAAAACTGCTTAATGCAAAAAATATTCGAATTTTAAATATAGAAAATGCTTACTTTTTCGAAATATTTTTCCACTCTTGAAATCGAATGCGTATCTGTTCCCGAATCTTTTTTCCTACCAGAAAAGAACTGTTTTATTACATATATTGCTGTCTAGGTACTAAGTTAAGCATTTGGTCACTGTTTCCTGATATTTTGGAGTTCAATATTTGCAACAAAATTATGTAAAAAGAGATGATGTAAGAAAAAAAATCAACGTTTGATTTTCTCCTATTAATTAAGCGAAATGTTTGTTTAAATGAGCAAGAAGCACGATTTTGAAGCCGGAGTTTCATTAAAAGTATTATTGGAGAACGTCTGAATCGAATTACAAGCATTTTGGGGAAATCCGAAGATATCGAAAAAAAATCATATTTTTCGCGGCCGCTCCCCCCTTTGAGAATTTCGAAAAAATGATTTTTTTTTTCAAAGTCGTATTCTAGATGAACTGTGCTTCTTATATTAATTTTTGATTCAAACTGAATACAAATTCACAAAAATTTTACAAGAAAACTGCTTAATGCAAAAAATATTCGAATTTTAAATATAGAAAATGCTTACTTTTTCGAAATATTTTTCCACTCTTGAAATCGAATACGTATCTGTTCCCGAATCTTTTTTCCTACCAGAAAAGAACTGTTTTATTACATATATTGCTGTCTAGGTACTAAGTTAAGCATTTGGTCACTGTTTCCTGATATTTTGGAGTTCAATATTTGCAACAAAATTATGTAAAAAGAGATGATGTAAGAAAAAAAAATCAACGTTTTATTTTCTCCTATAAATTAAGCGAAATGTTTGTTTAAATGAGCAAGAAGCACGATTTTGAAGCCGGAGTTTCATTAAAAGTATTATTGGAGAACGTCTGAATCGAATTACAAGCATTTTGGGGAAATCCGAAGATATCGAAAAAAAATCATATTTTTTCGCCGCCGCTCCCCCCTTTGAGAATTTCGAAAAAATGATTTTTTTTCAAAGTCGTATTCTAGATGAACTGTGCTTTTTATATTAATTTTTGATTCAAACTGAATACAAATTCACAAAAATTTTACAAGAAATCTGCTTAATGCAAAAAATATTCGAATTTTAAATATAGAAAATGCTTACTTTTTCGAAATATTTTTCCACTTTTGAAATCGAATACGTGTCTGTTCCCGAATCTTTTTTCCTACCAGAAAAGAACTGTTTTATTACATATAATGCTGTCTAGGTACTAAGTTAAGCATTTGGTCACTGTTTCCTGATATTTTGGAGTTCAATATTTGCAACAAAAATTATGTAAAAAGAGATGATGTAAGAAAAAAATATCAACGTTTTATTTTCTCCTATTAATTAAGCGAAATGTTTGTTTAAATGAGCAAGAAGCACGATTTTGAAGCCGGAGTTTCATTAAAAGTATTATTGGAGAACGTCTGAATCGAATTACAAGCATTTTGGGGAAATCCGAAGATATCGAAAAAAAATCATATTTTTTCGCCGCCGCTCCCCCCTTTGAGAATTTCGAAAAAATGATTTTTTTTCAAAGTCGTATTCTAGATGAACAGTGCTTCTTATATTAATTTTTGATTCAAACTGAATACAAATTCACAAAAATTTTACAAGAAAACTGCTTAATGCAAAAAATATTCGAATTTTAAATATAGAAAATGCTTACTTTTTCGAAATATTTTTCCACTCTTGAAATCGAACACGTATCTGTTCCCAAATCTTTTTTCCTACCAGAAAAGAACTGTTTTATTACATATAATGCTGTCTAGGTACTAAGTTAAGCATTTGGTCACTGTTTCCTGATATTTTGGAGTTCAATATTTGCAACAAAATTATGTAAAAAGAGATGATGTAAGAAAAAAAAATCAACGTTTTATTTTCTCCTATTAATTAAGCGAAATGTTTGTTTAAATGAGCAAGAAGCACGATTTTGAAGCCGGAGTTTCATTAAAAGTATTATTGGAGAACGTCTGAATCGAATAACCAGCATTTTGGGGAAATCCGAAGATATCGAAAAAAAATCATATTTTTTCGCCGCCGCTCCCCCCTTTGAGAATTTCGAAAAAATGATTTTTTTTCAAAGTCGTATTCTAGATGAACTGTGCTTCTTATATTAATTTTTGATTCAAACTGAATACAAATTCACAAAAATTTTACAAGAAAACTGCTTAATGCAAAAAATATTCGAATTTTAAATATAGAAAGTGCTTACTTTTTCGAAATATTTTTCCACTCTTGAAATCGAATACGTATCTGTTCCCGAATCTTTTTTCCTACCAGAAAAGAACTGTTTTATTACATATAATGCTGTCTAGGTACTAAGTTAAGCATTTGGTCACTGTTTCCTGATATTTTGGAGTTCAATATTTGCAACAAAATTATGTAAAAAGAGATGATGTAAGAAAAAAAAATCAACGTTTTATTTTCTCCTATTAATTAAGCGAAATGTTTGTTTAAATGAGCAAGAAGCACGATTTTGAAGCCGGAGTTTCATTAAAAGTATTATTGGAGAACGTCTGAATCGAATTACAAGCATTTTGGGGAAATCCGAAGATATCGAAAAAAAATCATATTTTTTCGCCGCCGCTCCCCCCTTTGAGAATTTCGAAAAAATGATTTTTTTTCAAAGTCGTATTCTAGATGAACTGTGCTTCTTATATTAATTTTTGATTCAAACTGAATACAAATTCACAAAAATTTTACAAGAAAACTGCTTAATGCAAAAAATATTCGAATTTTAAATGTAGAAAATGCTTACTTTTTCGAAATATTTTTCCACTCTTGAAATCGAATACGTATCTGTTCCCGAATCTTTTTTCCTACCAGAAAAGAACTGTTTTATTACATATAATGCTGTCTAGGTACTAAGGTAAGCATTTGGTCACTGTTTCCTGATATTTTGGAGTTCAATATTTTCAACAAAATTATGTTAAAAGAGATGATGTAAGAAAAAAAAATCAACGTTTGATTTTCTCCTATTAATTAAGCGAAATGTTTGTTTAAATGAGCAAGAAGCACGATTTTGAAGCCGGAGTTTCATTAAAAGTATTATTGGAGAACGTCTGAATCGAATTACAAGCATTTTGGGGAAATCCGAAGATATCGAAAAAAAATCATATTTTTTCGCCGCCGCTCCCCCCTTTGAGAATTTCGAAAAAATGATTTTTTTTCAAAGTCGTATTCTAGATGAACTGTGCTTCTTATATTAATTTTTGATTCAAACTGAATACAAATTCACAAAAATTTTACAAGAAAACTGCTTAATGCAAAAAATATTCGAATTTTAAATATAGAAAGTGCTTACTTTTTCGAAATATTTTTCCACTCTTGAAATCGAATACGTATCTGTTCCCGAATCTTTTTTCCTACCAGAAAAGAACTGTTTTATTACATATAATGCTGTCTAGGTACTAAGTTAAGCATTTGGTCACTGTTTCCTGATATTTTGGAGTTCAATATCTGCAACAAAATTATGTAAAAAGAGATGATGTAAGAAGAACAAATCAACGTTTTATTTTCTCCTATTAATTAAGCGAAATGTTTGTTTAAATGAGCAAGAAGCACGATTTTGAAGCCGGAGTTTCATTAAAAGTATTATTGGAGAACGTCTGAATCGAATTACAAGCATTTTGGGGAAATCCGAAGATATCGAAAAAAAATCATATTTTTTTGCCGCCGCTCCCCCCTTTGAGAATTTCGAAAAATGATTTTTTTTCAAAGTCGTATTCTAGATGAACTATGCTTCTTATATTAATTTTTGATTCAAACTGAATACAAACTCACAAAAATTTTACAAGAAAACTGCTTAATGCAAAAAATATTCGAATTTTAAATATAGAAAATGCTTACTTTTTCGAAATATTTTTCCACTCTTGAAATCGAATACGTATCTGTTCCCGAATCTTTTTTCCTACCAGAAAAGAACTGTTTTATTACATATTTTGCTGTCTAGGTACTAAGTTAAGCATTTGGTCACTGTTTCCTGATATTTTGGAGTTCAATATTTGCAACAAAATTATGTAAAAAGAGATGATGTAAGAAAATAAAATCAACGTTTTATTTTCTCCTATTAATTAAGCGAAATGTTTTTTTAAATGAGCAAGAAGCACGATTTTGAAGCCGGAGTTTCATTAAAAGTATTATTGGAGAACGTCTGAATCGAATTACAAGCATTTTGGGGAAATCCGAAGATATCGAAAAAAAATCATATTTTTTCACCGCCGCTCCCCCCTTTGAGAATTTCGAAAAAATGATTTTTTTTCAAAGTCGTATTCTAGATGAACTGTGCTTCTTATATTAATTTTTGATTCAAACTGAATACAAATTCACAAAAATTTTACAAGAAAACTGCTTAATGCAAAAAATATTCGAATTTTAAATATAGAAAATGCTTACTTTTTCGAAATATTTTTCCACTCTTGAAATCGAATACGTATCTGTTCCCGAATCTTTTTTCCTACCAGAAAAGAACTGTCTTATTACATATAATGCTGTCTAGGTACTAAGTTAAGCATTTGGTCACTGTTTCCTGATATTTCGGAGTTCAATATTTGCAACAAAATTATGTAAAAAGAGATGATGTAAGAAAAAAAAATCAACGTTTGGATTTTCTCCTATTAATTAAGCGAAATGTTTGTTTAAATGAGCAAGAAGCACGATTTTGAAGCCGGAGTTTCATTAATAGTATTATTGGAGAACGTCTGAATCGAATTACAAGCATTTTGGGGAAATCCGAAGATATCGAAAAAAATCATATTTTTTCGCCGCCGCTCCCCCCTTTGAGAATTTCGAAAAAATGATTTTTTTTCAAAGTCGTATTCTAGATGAACTGTGCTTCTTATATTAATTTTTGATTCAAACTGAATACAAATTCACAAAAATTTTACAAGAAAACTGCTTAATGCAAAAAATATTCGAATTTTAAATATAAAAAATGCTTACTTTTTCGAAATATTTTTCCACTCTTGAAATCGAATACGTATCTGAATACGAATTGTTTTATTACATATAATGCTGTCTGGGTACTAAGTTAAGCATTTGGTCACTGTTTCCTGATATTTTGGAGTTCAATATTTTCAACAAAATTATGTTAAAAGAAATGATGTAAGAAAAAAAATCAAGGTTTGATTTTCTCCTATTAATTAAGCGAAATGTTTGTTTAAATGAGTAAGAAGCACGATTTTGAAGCCGGAGTTTCATTAAAAGTATTATTGGAGAACGTCTGAATCGAATTACAAGCATTTTGCGGAAATCCGAAGATATCGAAAAAAAATCATATTTTTTCGCCGCCGCTCCCCCCTTTGAGAATTTCGAAAAAATGATTTTTTTTCAAAGTCGTATTCTAGATGAACTGTGCTTCTTATATTAATTTTTGATTCAAACTGAATACAAATTCACAAAAATTTTACAAGAAAACTGCTTAATGCAAAAATTATTCGAATTTTAAATATAGAAAGTGCTTACTTTTTCGAAATATTTTTCCACTCTTGAAATCGAATACGTATCTGTTCCCGAATCTTTTTTCCTACCAGAAAGAACTGTTTTATTACATATAATGCTGTCTAGGTACTAAGTTAAGCATTTGGACACTGTTTTCTGATATTTTGGAGTTCAATATTTGCAACAAAATTATGCAAAAAGAGATGATGTAAGAAAAAAAAATCAAGGTTTGATTTTCTCCTATTAATTAAGCGAAATGTTTGTTTAAATGAGCAAGAAGCACGATTTTGAAGCCGGAGTTTCATTAAAAGTATTATTGGAGAACGTCTGAATCGAATTACAAGCATTTTGGGGAAATCCGAAGATATCGAAAAAAAATCATATTTTTTCGCCGCCGCTCCCCCCTTTGAGAATTTCGAAAAAATGATTTTTTTTCAAAGTCGTATTCTAGATGAACTGTGCTTCTTATATTAATTTTTGATTCAAACTGAATACAAATTCACAAAAATTTTACAAGAAATCTGCTTAATGCAAAAAATATTCGAATTTTAAATATAGAAAGTGCTTACTTTTTCGAAATATTTTTCCACTCTTGAAATCGAATACGTATCTGTTCCCGAATCTTTTTTCCTACCAGAAAAGAACTGTTTTATTACATATAATGCTGTCTAGGTACTAAGTTAAGCATTTGGTCACTGTTTCCTGATATTTTGGAGTTCAATATCTGCAACAAAATTATGTAAAAAGAGATGATGTAAGAAAAAAAAATCAACGTTTTATTTTCTCCTATTAATTAAGCGAAATGTTTGTTTAAATGAGCAAGAAGCACGATTTTGAAGCCGGAGTTTCATTAAAAGTATTATTGGAGAACGTCTGAATCGAATTACAAGCATTTTGGGGAAATCCGAAGATATCGAAAAAAAATCATATTTTTTTGCCGCCGCTCCCCCTTTTGAGAATTTCGAAAAAATGATTTTTTTTCAAAGTCGTATTCTAGATGAACTATGCTTCTTATATTAATTTTTGATTCAAACTGAATACAAATTCACAAAAATTTTACAAGAAAACTGCTTAATGCAAAAAATATTCGAATTTTAAATATAGAAAATGCTTACTTTTTCGAAATATTTTTCCACTCTTGAAATCGAATACGTATCTGTTCCCGAATCTTTTTTCCTACCAGAAAAGAACTGTTTTATTACATATTTTGCTGTCTAGGTACTAAGTTAAGCATTTGGTCACTGTTTCCTGATATTTTGGAGTTCAATATTTGCAACAAAATTATGTAAAAAGAGATGATGTAAGAAAATAAAATCAACGTTTTATTTTCTCCTATTAATTAAGCGAAATGTTTTTTTAAATGAGCAAGAAGCACGATTTTGAAGCCGGAGTTTCATTAAAAGTATTATTGGAGAACGTCTGAATCGAATTACAAGCATTTTGGGGAAATCCGAAGATATCGAAAAAAAATCATATTTTTTCACCGCCGCTCCCCCCTTTGAGAATTTCGAAAAAATGATTTTTTTTCAAAGTCGTATTCTAGATGAACTGTGCTTCTTATATTAATTTTTGATTCAAACTGAATACAAATTCACAAAAATTTTACAAGAAAACTGCTTAATGCAAAAAATATTCGAATTTTAAATATAGAAAATGCTTACTTTTTCGAAATATTTTTCCACTCTTGAAATCGAATACGTATCTGTTCCCGAATCTTTTTTCCTACCAGAAAAGAACTGTCTTATTACATATAATGCTGTCTAGGTACTAAGTTAAGCATTTGGTCACTGTTTCCTGATATTTCGGAGTTCAATATTTGCAACAAAATTATGTAAAAAGAGATGATGTAAGAAAAAAAAATCAACGTTTGATTTTCTCCTATTAATTAAGCGAAATGTTTGTTTAAATGAGCAAGAAGCACGATTTTGAAGCCGGAGTTTCATTAATAGTATTATTGGAGAACGTCTGAATCGAATTACAAGCATTTTGGGGAAATCCGAAGATATCGAAAAAAAATCATATTTTTTCGCCGCCGCTCCCCCCTTTGAGAATTTCGAAAAAATAATTTTTTTTCAAAGTCGTATTCTAGATGAACTGTGCTTCTTATATTAATTTTTGATTCAAACTGAATACAAATTCACAAAAATTTTACAAGAAAACTGCTTAATGCAAAAAATATTCGAATTTTAAATATAAAAAATGCTTACTTTTTCGAAATATTTTCCCACTCTTGAAATCGAATACGTATCTGAATACGAATTGTTTTATTACGTATAATGCTGTCTGGGTACTAAGTTAAGCATTTGGTCACTGTTTCCTGATATTTTGGAGTTCAATATTTTCAACAAAATTATGTTAAAAGAAATGATGTAAGAAAAAAAAATCAAGGTTTGATTTTCTCCTATTAATTAAGCGAAATGTTTGTTTAAATGAGTAAGAAGCACGATTTTGAAGCCGGAGTTTCATTAAAAGTATTATTGGAGAACGTCTGAATCGAATTACAAGCATTTTGGGGAAATCCGAAGATATCGAAAAAAAATCATATTTTTTCGCCGCCGCTCCCCCCTTTGAGAATTTCGAAAAAATGATTTTTTTTCAAAGTCGTATTCTAGATGAACTGTGCTTCTTATATTAATTTTTGATTCAAACTGAATACAAATTCACAAAAATTTTACAAGAAAACTGCTTAATGCAAAAAATATTCGAATTTTAAATATAGAAAGTGCTTACTTTTTCGAAATATTTTTCCACTCTTGAAATCGAATACGTATCTGTTCCCGAATCTTTTTTCCTACCAGAAAAGAGCTGTTTTATTACATATAATGCTGTCTAGGTACTAAGTTAAGCATTTGGTCACTGTTTTCTGAACTTTTGGAGTTCAATATTTTCAACAAAATTATGTTAAAAGAGATGATGTAAGAAAAAAAAATAAACGTTTGATTTTCTCCTATTAATTAAGCGAAATGTTTGTTTAAATGAGCAAGAAGCACGATTTTGAAGCCGGAGTTTCATTAAAAGTATTATTGGACAACGTCTGAATCGAATTACAAGCATTTTGGGGAAATCCGAAGATATCGAAAAAAAATCATATTTTTTCGCCGCCGCTCCCCCCTTTGAGAATTTCGAAAAAATGATTTTTTTTCAAAGTCGTATTCTAGATGAACTGTGCTTCTTATATTAATTTTTGATTCAAACTGAATACAAATTCACAAAAATTTTACAAGAAAACTGCTTAATGCAAAAAATATTCGAATTTTAAATATAGAAAGTGCTTACTTTTTCGAAATATTTTTCCACTCTTGAAATCGAATACGTATCTGTTCCCGAATCTTTTTTCCTACCAGAAAGAACTGTTTTATTACATATAATGCTGTCTAGGTACTAAGTTAAGCATTTGGACACTGTTTTCTGATATTTTGGAGTTCAATATTTGCAACAAAATTATGCAAAAAGAGATGATGTAAGAAAAAAAAATCAAGTTTTGATTTTCTCCTATTAATTAAGCGAAATGTTTGTTTAAATGAGCAAGAAGCACGATTTTGAAGCCGGAGTTTCATTAAAAGTATTATTGGAGAACGTCTGAATCGAATTACAAGCATTTTGGGGAAATCCGAAGATATCGAAAATAAATCATATTTTTTCGCCGCCGCTCCCCCCTTTGAGAATTTCGAAAAAATGATTTTTTTTCAAAGTCGTGTTCTAGATGAACTGTGCTTCTTATATTAATTTTTGATTCAAACTGAATACAAATTCACAAAAATTTTACAAGAAATCTGCTTAATGCAAAAAATATTCGAATTTTAAATATAGAAAGTGCTTACTTTTTCGAAATATTTTTCCACTCTTGAAATCGAATACGTATCTGTTCCCGAATCTTTTTTCCTACCAGAAAAGAACTGTTTTATTACATATAATGCTGTCTAGGTACTAAGTTAAGCATTTGGTCACTGTTTCCTGATATTTTGGAGTTCAATATCTGCAACAAAATTATGTAAAAAGAGATGATGTAAGAAAAAAAAATCAACGTTTTATTTTCTCCTATTAATTAAGCGAAATGTTTGTTTAAATGAGCAAGAAGCACGATTTTGAAGCCGGAGTTTCATTAAAAGTATTATTGGAGAACGTCTGAATCGAATTACAAGCATTTTGGGGAAATCCGAAGATATCGAAAAAAAATCATATTTTTTTGCCGCCGCTCCCCCCTTTGAGAATTTCGAAAAAATGATTTTTTTTCAAAGTCGTATTCTAGATGAACTGTGCTTCTTATATTAATTTTTGATTCAAACTGAATACAAATTCACAAAAATTTTACAAGAAAACTGCTTAATGCAAAAAATATTCGAATTTTAAATATAGAAAATGCTTACTTTTTCGAAATATTTTTCCACTCTTGAAATCGAATACGTATCTGTTCCCGAATCTTTTTTCCTACCAGAAAAGAACTGTTTTATTACATATTTTGCTGTCTAGGTACTAAGTTAAGCATTTGGTCACTGTTTCCTGATATTTTGGAGTTCAATATTTGCAACAAAATTATGTAAAAAGAGATGATGTAAGAAAATAAAATCAACGTTTTATTTTCTCCTATTAATTAAGCGAAATGTTTTTTTAAATGAGCAAGAAGCACGATTTTGAAGCCGGAGTTTCATTAAAAGTATTATTGGAGAACGTCTGAATCGAATTACAAGCATTTTGGGGAAATCCGAAGATATCGAAAAAAAATCATATTTTTTCACCGCCGCTCCGCTCCCCCCTTTGAGAATTTCGAAAAAATGATTTTTTTTCAAAGTCGTATTCTAGATGAACTGTGCTTCTTATATTAATTTTTGATTCAAACTGAATACAAATTCACAAAAAATTTTACAAGAAAACTGCTTAATGCAAAAAATATTCGAATTTTAAATATAGAAAATGCTTACTTTTTCGAAATATTTTTCCACTCTTGAAATCGAATACGTATCTGTTCCCGAATCTTTTTTCCTACCAGAAAAGAACTGTCTTATTACATATAATGCTGTCTAGGTACTAAGTTAAGCATTTGGTCACTGTTTCCTGATATTTCGGAGTTCAATATTTGCAACAAAATTATGTAAAAAGAGATGATGTAAGAAAAAAAAATCAACGTTTGATTTTCTCCTATTAATTAAGCGAAATGTTTGTTTAAATGAGCAAGAAGCACGATTTTGAAGCCGGAGTTTCATTAAAAGTATTATTGGAGAACGTCTGAATCGAATTACAAGCATTTTGGGGAAATCCGAAGATATCGAAAAAAAATCATATTTTTTCGCCGCCGCTCCCCCCTTTGAGAATTTCGAAAAAATGATTTTTTTTCAAAGTCGTATTCTAGATGAACTGTGCTTCTTATATTAATTTTTGATTCAAACTGAATACAAATTCACAAAAATTTTACAAGAAAACTGCTTAATGCAAAAAATATTCGAATTTTAAATATAAAAAATGCTTACTTTTTCGAAATATTTTTCCACTCTTGAAATCGAATACGTATCTGAATACGAATTGTTTTATTACATATAATGCTGTCTAGGTACTAAGTTAAGCATTTGGTCACTGTTTCCTGATATTTTGGAGTTCAATATTTTCAACAAAATTATGTTAAAAGAAATGATGTAAGAAAAAAAAATCAAGGTTTGATTTTCTCCTATTAATTAAGCGAAATGTTTGTTTAAATGAGTAAGAAGCACGATTTTGAAGCCGGAGTTTCATTAAAAGTATTATTGGAGAACGTCTGAATCGAATTACAAGCATTTTGGGGAAATCCGAAGATATCGAAAAAAAATCATATTTTTTCGCCGCCGCTCCCCCCTTTGAGAATTTCGAAAAAATGATTTTTTTTCAAAGTCGTATTCTAGATGAACTGTGCTTCTTATATTAATTTTTGATTCAAACTGAATACAAATTCACAAAAATTTTACAAGAAAACTGCTTAATGCAAAAAATATTCGAATTTTAAATATAGAAAATGCTTACTTTTTCGAAATATTTTTCCACTCTTGAAATCGAATACGTATCTGTTCCCGAATCTTTTTTCCTACCAGAAAAGAACTGTTTTATTACATATATTGCTGTCTAGGTACTAAGTTAAGCATTTGGTCACTGTTTTCTGAACTTTTGGAGTTCAATATTTGCAACAAAATTATGTAAAAAGAGATGATGTAAGAAAAAAAAATCAACGTTTGATTTTCTCCTATTAATTAAGCGAAATGTTTGTTTAAATGAGCAAGAAGCACGATTTTGAAGCCGGAGTATCATTAAAAGTATTATTGGAGAACGTCTGAATCGAATTACAAGCATTTTGGGGAAATCCGAAGATATCGAAAAAAAATCATATTTTTTCGCCGCCGCTCCCCCTTTGAGAATTTCGAAAAAATGATTTTTTTTCAAAGTCGTATTCTAGATGAACTGTGCTTCTTATATTAATTTTTGATTCAAACTGAATGCAAATTCACAAAAATTTTACAAGAAAACTGCTTAATGCAAAAAATATTCGAATTTTAAATATAGAAAATGCTTACTTTTTCGAAATATTTTTCCACTCTTGAAATCGAATACGTATCTGTTCCCGAATCTTTTTTCCTACCAGAAAAGAACTGTTTTATTACATATAATGCTGTCTAGGTACTAAGTTAAGCATTTGGTCACTGTTTCCTGATATTTTGGAGTTCAATATTTTCAACAAAATTATGTTAAAAGAGATGATGTAAGAAAAAAAAATCAACGTTTGATTTTCTCCTATTAATTAAGCGAAATGTTTGTTTAAATGAGCAAGAAGCACGATTTTGAAGCCGGAGTTTCATTAAAAGTATTATTGGAGAACGTCTGAATCGAATTACAAGCATTTTGGGGAAATCCGAAGATATCGAAAAAAAATCATATTTTTTCACCGCCGCTCCCCCCTTTGAGAATTTCGAAAAAATGATTTTTTTTCAAAGTCGTATTCTAGATGAACTGTGCTTCTTATATTAATTTTTGATTCAAACTGAATACAAATTCACAAAAATTTTACAAGAAAACTGCTTAATGCAAAAAATATTCAAATTTTAAATATAGAAAATGCTTACTTTTTCGAAATATTTTTCCAATCTTGAAATCGAATACGTATCTGTTTCCGAATCTTTTTTCCTACCAGAAAAGAACTGTTTTATTACATATAATGCTGTCTAGGTACTAAGTTAAGCATTTGGTCACTGTTTCCTGATATTTTGGAGTTCAATATTTGCAACAAAATTATGTAAAAAGAGATGATGTAATAAAAAAAAATCAACGTTTGATTTTCTCCTATTAATTAAGCGAAATGTTTGTTTAAATGAGCAAGAAGCACGATTTTGAAGCCGGAGTTTCATTAAAAGTATTATTGGAGAACGTCTGAATCGAATTACAAGCATTTTGGGGAAATCCGAAGATATCGAAAAAAAATAATATTTTTTCGCCGCCGCTCCCCCCTTTGAGAATTTCGAAAAAATGATTTTTTTTCAAAGTCGTATTCTAGATGAACTGTGCTTCTTATATTAATTTTTGATTCAAACTGAATACAAATTCACAAAAATTTTACAAGAAAACTGCTTAATGCAAGAAATATTCGAATTTTAAATATAGAAAATGCTTACTTTTTCGAAATATTTTTCCACTCTTGAAATCTAATACGTATCTGTTCCCGAATCTTTTTTCCTACCAGAAAAGAACTGTTTTATTACATATAATGCTGTCTAGGTACTAAGTTAAGCATTTGGTCACTGTTTCCTGATATTTTGGAGTTCAATATTTTCAACAAAATTATGTTAAAAGAGATGATGTAAGAAAAAAAAATCAACGTTTGATTTTCTCCTATTAATTAACCGAAATGTTTGTTTAAATGAGCAAGAAGCACGATTTTGAAGCCGGAGTTTCATTAAAAGTATTATTGGACAACGTCTGAATCGAATTACAAGCATTTTGGGGAAATCCGAAGATATCGAAAAAAAATCATATTTTTTCACCGCCGCTCCCCCCTTTGAGAATTTCGAAAAAATTATTTTTTTTCAAAGTCGTATTCTAGATGAACTGTGCTTCTTATATTAATTTTTGATTCAAACTGAATACAAATTCACAAAAATTTTACAAGAAAACTGCTTAATGCAAAAAATATTCGAATTTTAAATATAAAAAATGCTTACTTTTTCGAAATATTTTTCCACTCTTGAAATCGAATACGTATCTGTTCCCGAATCTTTTTTCCTACCAGAAAAGAACTGTTTTATTAGATATAATGCTGTCTAGGTACTAAGTTAAGCATTTGGTAACTGTTTCCTGATATTTTGGAGTTCAATATTTTCAACAAAATTATGTTAAAAGAAATGATGTAAGAAAAAAAAATCAAGGTTTGATTTTCTCCTATTAATTAAGCGAAATGTTTGTTTAAATGAGTAAGAAGAACGATTTTGAAGCCGGAGTTTCATTAAAAGTATTATTGGAGAACGTCTGAATCGAATTACAAGCATTTTGGGGAAATCCGAAGATATCGAAAAAAAATCATATTTTTTCGCCGCCGCTCCCCCCTTTGAGAATTTCGAAAAAATGATTTTTTTTCAAAGTCGTATTCTAGATGAACTGTGCTTCTTATATTAATTTTTGATTCAAACTGAATACAAATTCACAAAAATTTTACAAGAAAACTGCTTAATGCAAAAAATATTCGACTTTTAAATATAGAAAGTGCTTACTTTTTCGAAATATTTTTCCACTCTTGAAATCGAATACGTATCTGTTCCCGAATCTTTTTTCCTACCAGAAAAGAACTGTTTTATTACATATAATGCTGTCTAGGTACTAAGTTAAGCATTTGGTAACTGTTTCCTGATATTTTGGAGTTCAATATTTTCAACAAAATTATGTTAAAAGAAATGATGTAAGAAAAAAAAATCAACGGTTGATTTTCTCCTATTAATAAAGCGAAATGTTTGTTTAAATGAGCAAGAAGCACGATTTTGAAGCCGGAGTTTCATTAAAAATATTATTGGAGAACGTCTGAACAAGCATTTTGGGGAAATCTGAAGATATCGAAAAAAAATCATATTTTTTCGCCGCCGCTCCCCCCTTTGAGAATTTCGAAAAAATGATTTTTTTCAAAGTCGTATTCTAGATGAACTGTGCTTCTTATATTAATTTTTGATTCAAACTGAATACAAATTCACAAAAATTTTACAAGAAAACTGCTTAATGCAAAAAATATTCGAATTTTAAATATAGAAAATGCTTACTTTTTCGAAATATTTTTCCACTCTTGAAATCGAATACGTATCTGTTCCCGAATCTTTTTTCCTACCAGAAAAGAACTGTTTTATTACATATATTGCTGTCTAGGTACTAAGTTAAGCATTTAGTCACTGTTTTCTGAACTTTTGGAGTTCAATATTTGCAACAAAATTATGTAAAAAGAGATGATGTAAGAAAAAAAAATCAACGTTTGATTTTCTCCTATTAATTAAGCGAAATGTTTGATTAAATGTGCAAGAAGCACGATTTTGAAGCCGGAGTTTCATTAAAAGTATTATTGGAGAACGTCTGAATCGAATTACAAGCATTTTGGGGAAATCCGAAGATATCGAAAAAAAAATCATATTTTTTCGCCGCCGCTCCCCCCTTTTAGAATTTCGAAAAAATGATTTTTTTTCAAAGTCGTATTCTAGATGAACTGTGCTTCTTATATTAATTTTTGATTCAAACTGAATACAAATTCACAAAAATTTTACAAGAAAACTGCTTAATGCAAAAAATATTCGAATTTTAAATATAGAAAATGCTTACTTTTTCGAAATATTTTTCCACTCTTGAAATCGAATACGTATCTGTTCCCGAATCTTTTTTCCTACCAGAAAAGAACTGTTTTATTACATATAATGCTGTCTAGGTACTAAGTTAAGCATTTGGTCACTGTTTCCTGATATTTTGGAGTTCAATATTTTCAACAAAATTATGTTAAAAGAGATGATGTAAGAAAAAAAAATCAACGTTTGATTTTCTCCTATTAATTAAGCGAAATGTTTGTTTAAATGAGCAAGAAGCACGATTTTGAAGCCGGAGTTTCATTAAAAGTATTATTGGAGAACGTCTGAATCGAATTACAAGCATTTTGGGGAAATCCGAAGATATCGAAAAAAAATCATATTTTTTCACCGCCGCTCCCCCCTTTGAGAATTTCGAAAAAATGATTTTTTTTCAAAGTCGTATTCTAGATGAACTGTGCTTCTTATATTAATTTTTGATTCAAACTGAATACAAATTCACAAAAATTTTACAAGAAAACTGCTTAATGCAAAAAATATTCAAATTTTAAATATAGAAAATGCTTACTTTTTCGAAATATTTTTCCACTCTTGAAATCGAATACGTATCTGTTCCCGAATCTTTTTTCCTACCAGAAAAGAACTGTTTTATTACATATAATGCTGTCTAGGTACTAAGTTAAGCATTTGGTCACTGTTTCCTGATATTTTGGAGTTCAATATTTGCAACAAAATTATGTAAAAAGAGATGATGTAAGGAAAAAAAATCAACGTTTGATTTTCTCCTATTAATTAAGCGAAATGTTTGTTTAAATGAGCAAGAAGCACGATTTTGAAGCCGGAGTTTCATTAAAAGTATTATTGGAGAACGTCTGAATCGAATTACAAGCATTTTGGGGAAATCCGAAGATATCGAAAAAAAAATAATATTTTTTCGCCGCCGCTCCCCCCTTTGAGAATTTCGAAAAATGATTTTTTTTCAAAGTCGTATTCTAGATGAACTGTGCTTCTTATATTAATTTTTGATTCAAACTGAATACAAATTCACAAAAATTTTACAAGAAAACTGCTTAATGCAAAAAATATTCGAATTTTAAATATAGAAAATGCTTACTTTTTCGAAATATTTTTCCACTCTTGAAATCGAATACGTATCTGTTCCCGAATCTTTTTTCCTACCAGAAAAGAACTGTTTTATTACATATAATGCTGTCTAGGTACTAAGTTAAGCATTTGGTCACTGTTTCCTGATATTTTGGAGTTCTATATTTTCAACAAAATTATGTTAAAAGAGATGATGTAAGAAAAAAAAATCAACGTTTGATTTTCTCCTATTAATTAAGCGAAATGTTTGTTTAAATGAGCAAGAAGCACGATTTTGAAGCCGGAGTTTCATTAAAAGTATTATTGGAGAACGTCTGAATCGAATTACAAGCATTTTGGGGAAATCCGAAGATATCGAAAAAAAATCATATTTTTTCACCGCCGCTCCCCCCTTTGAGAATTTCGAAAAAATGATTTTTTTTCAAAGTCGTATTCTAGATGAACTGTGCTTCTTATATTAATTTTTGATTCAAACTGAATACAAATTCACAAAAATTTTACAAGAAAACTGCTTAATGCAAAAAATATTCGAATTTTAAATATAGAAAATGCTTACTTTTTCGAAATATTTTTCTACTCTTGAAATCGAATACGTATCTGTTCCCGAATCTTTTTTCCTACCAGAAAAGAACTGTTTTATTACATATAATGCTGTCTAGGTACTAAGTTAAGCATTTGGTCACTGTTTTCTGATATTTTGGAGTTCAATATTTGTAACAAAATTATGTAAAAAGAGATGATGTAAGAAAAAAAAATCAACGTTTTATTTTCTCCTATTAATTAAGCGAAATGTTTGTTTAAATGAGCAAGAAGCACGATTTTGAAGCCGGAGTTTCATTAAAAGTATTATTGGAGAACGTCTGAATCGAATTACAAGCATTTTGGGGAAATCCGAAGATATCGAAAAAAAATCATATTTTTTCGCCGCCGCTCCCCCTTTGAGAATTTCGAAAAAATGATTTTTTTTCAAAGTCGTATTCTAGATGAACTGTGCTTCTTATATTAATTTTTGATTCAAACTGAATACAAATTCACAAATATTTTACAAGAAAACTGCTTAATGCAAAAAATATTCGAATTTTAAATATAGAAAATGCTTACTTTTTCGAAATATTTTTCCACTCTTGAAATCGAGTACGTATCTGTTCCCGAATCTTTTTTCCTACCAGAAAAGAACTGTTTTATTACATATATTGCTGTCTAGGTACTCAGTTAAGCATTTGGACACTGTTTTCTGAACTTTTGGAGTTCAATATTTTCAACAGAATTATGTTAAAAGAGATGATGTAAGAAAAAAAAATCAACGTTTGATTTTCTCCTATTAACTAAGCGAAATGTTTGTTTAAATGAGCAAGAAGCACGATTTTGAAGCCGGAGTTTCATTGAAAGTATTATTGGAGAACGTCTGAATCGAATTACAAGCATTTTGGGGAAATCCGAAGATATCGAAAAAAAATCATATTTTTTCGCCGCCGCTCCCCCCTTTGAGAATTTCGAAAAAATGATTTTTTTTCAAAGTCGTATTCTAGATGAACTGTGCTTCTTATATTAATTTTTGATTCAAACTGAATACAAATTCACAAAAATTTTACAAGAAAACTGCTTAATGCAAAAATTATTCGAATTTTAAATATAGAAAATGCTTACTTTTTCGAAATATTTTTCCACTCTTGAAATCGAATACGTATCTGTTCCCGAATCTTTTTTCCTACCAGAAAAGAACTGTTTTATTACATATATTGCAGTCTAGGTACTAAGTTAAGCATTTGGTCACTGTTTCCTGATATTTTGGAGTTCAATATTTGCAACAAAATTATGTAAAAAGAGATGATGTAAGAAAATAAAATCAACGTTTTATTTTCTCCTATTAAGCGAAATGTTTGTTTAAATGAGCAAGAAGCACGATTTTGAAGCCGGAGTTTCATTAAAAGTATTATTGGAGAACGTCTGAATCGAATTACAAGCATTTTGGGGAAATCCGAAGATATCGAAAAAAAATCATATTTTTTCACCGCCGCTCCCCCCTTTGAGAATTTCGAAAAAATGATTTTTTTTCAAAGTCGTATTCTAGATGAACTGTGCTTCTTATATTAATTTTTGATTCAAACTGAATACAAATTCACAAAAATTTTACAAGAAAACTGCTTAATGCAAAAAATATTCGAATTTTAAATATAGAAAATGCTTACTTTTTCGAAATATTTTTCCACTCTTGAAATCGAATACGTATCTGTTCCCGAATCTTTTTTCCTACCAGAAAAGAACTGTCTTATTACATATAATGCTGTCTAGGTACTAAGTTAAGCATTTGGTCACTGTTTCCTGATATTTCGGAGTTCAATATTTGCAACAAAATTATGTAAAAAGAGATGATGTAAGAAAAAAAAATCAACGTTTGATTTTCTCCTATTAATTAAGCGAAATGTTTGTTTAAATGAGCAAGAAGCACGATTTTGAAGCCGGAGTTTCATTAATAGTATTATTGGAGAACGTCTGAATCGAATTACAAGCATTTTGGGGAAATCCGAAGATATCGAAAAAAAATCATATTTTTTCGCCGCCGCTCCCCCCTTTGAGAATTTCGAAAAAATGATTTTTTTTCAAAGTCGTATTCTAGATGAACTGTGCTTCTTATATTAATTTTTGATTCAAACTGAATACAAATTCATAAAAATTTTACAAGAAAACTGCTTAATGCAAAAAATATTCGAATTTTAAATATAAAAAATGCTTACTTTTTCGAAATATTTTTCCACTCTTGAAATCGAATACGTATCTGTTCCCGAATCTTTTTTCCTACCAGAAAAGAACTGTTTTATTACATATAATGCTGTCTAGGTACTAAGTTAAGCATTTGGTCACTGTTTCCTGATATTTTGGAGTTCAATATTTTCAACAAAATTATGTTAAAAGAAATGATGTAAGAAAAAAAAATCAAGGTTTGATTTTCTCCTATTAATTAAGCGAAATGTTTGTTTAAATGAGTAAGAAGCACGATTTTGAAGCCGGAGTTTCATTAAAAGTATTATTGGAGAACGTCTGAATCGAATTACAAGCATTTTGGGGAAATCCGAAGATATCGAAAAAAAATCATATTTTTTCGCCGCCGCTCCCCCCTTTGAGAATTTCGAAAAAATGATTTTTTTTCAAAGTCGTATTCTAGATGAACTGTGCTTCTTATATTAATTTTTGATTCAAACTGAATACAAATTCACAAAAATTTTACAAGAAAACTGCTTAATGCAAAAAATATTCGAATTTTAAATATAGAAAGTGCTTACTTTTTCGAAATATTTTTCCACTCTTGAAATCGAATACGTATCTGTTCCCGAATCTTTTTTCCTACCAGAAAAGAACTGTTTTATTACATATAATGCTGTCTAGGTACTAAGTTAAGCATTTGGACACTGTTTTCTGAACTTTTGGAGTTCAATATTTTCAACAAAATTATGTTAAAAGAGATGATGTAAGAAAAAAAAATCAACGTTTGATTTTCTCCTATTAATTAAGCGAAATGTTTGTTTAAATGAGCAAGAAGCACGATTTTGAAGCCGGAGTTTCATTAAAAATATTATTGGAGAACGTCTGAATCGAATTACAAGCATTTTGGGGAAATCTGAAGATATCGAAAAAAAATCATATTTTTTCGCCGCCGCTCCCCTCTTTGAGAATTTCGAAAAAATGATTTTTTTTCAAAGTCGTATTCTAGATGAACTGTGCTTCTTATATTAATTTTTGATTCAAACTGAATACAAATTCACAAAAATTTTACAAGAAAACTCTTAATGCAAAAAATATTCGAATTTTAAATAAAGAAAATGCTTACTTTTTCGAAATATTTTTCCACTCTTGAAATCGAATACGTATCTGTTCCCGAATCTTTTTTCCTACCAGAAAAGAACTGTTTTATTACATATATTGCTGTCTAGGTACTAAGTTAAGCATTTGGTCACTGTTTTCTGAACTTTTGGAGTTCAATATTTGCAACAAAATTATGTAAAAAGAGATGATGTAAGAAAAAAAAATCAACGTTTGATTTTCTCCTATTAATTAAGCGAAATGTTTGTTTAAATGAGCAAGAAGCACGATTTTGAAGCCGGAGTTTCATTAAAAGTATTATTGGAGAACGTCTGAATCGAATTACAAGCATTTTGGGGAAATCCGAAGATATCGAAAAAAAAATCATATTTTTTGTCCGCCGCTCCCCCCTTTGAGAATTTCGAAAAAATGATTTTTTTTCAAAGTCGTATTCTAGATGAACTGTGCTTCTTATATTAATTTTTGATTCAAACTGAATACAAATTCACAAAAATTTTACAAGAAAACTGCTTAATGCAAAAAATATTCGAATTTTAAATATAGAAAATGCTTACTTTTTCGAAATATTTTTCCACTCTTGAAATCGAATACGTATCTGTTCCCGAATCTTTTTTCCTACCAGAAAAGAACTGTTTTATTACATATAATGCTGTCTAGGTACTAAGTTAAGCATTTGGTCACTGTTTCCTGATATTTTGGAGTTCAATATTTGCAACAAAATTATGTAAAAAGAGATGATGTAAGAAAAAAAAATCAACGTTTGATTTTCTCCTATTAATTAAGCGAAATGTTTGTTTAAATGAGCAAGAAGCACGATTTTGAAGCCGTAGTTTCATTAAAAGTATTATTGGAGAACGTCTGAATCGAATTACAAGCATTTTGGGGAAATCCGAAGATATCGAAAAAAAATCATATTTTTTCGCCGCCGCTCCCCCCTTTGAGAATTTCGAAAAAATGATTTTTTTTCAAAGTCGTATTCTAGATGAACTGTGCTTCTTATATTAATTTTTGATTCAAACTGAATACAAATTCACAAAAATTTTACAAGAAAACTGCTTAATGCAAAAAATATTCAAATTTTAAATATAGAAAATGCTTACTTTTTCGAAATATTTTTCCACTCTTGAAATCGAATACGTATCTGTTCCCGAATCTTTTTTCCTACCAGAAAAGAACTGTCTTATTACATATAATGCTGTCTAGGTACTAAGTTAAGCATTTGGTCACTGTTTCCTGATATTTCGGAGTTCAATATTTGCAACAAAATTATGTAAAAAGAGATGATGTAAGAAAAAAAAATTAACGTTTGATTTTCTCCTATTAATTAAGCGAAGTGTTTGTTTAAATGAGCAAGAAGCACGATTTTGAAGCCGGAGTTTCATTAATAGTATTATTGGAGAACGTCTGAATCGAATTACAAGCATTTTGGGGAAATCCGAAGATATCGAAAAAAATCATATATTTTCGCCGCCGCTCCCCCCTTTGAGAATTTCGAAAAAATGATTTTTTTTCAAAGTCGTATTCTAGATGAACTGTGCTTCTTATATTAATTTTTGATTCAAACTGAATACAAATTCACAAAAATTTTACAAGAAAACTGCTTAATGCAAAAAATATTCGAATTTTAAATATAAAAAATGCTTACTTTTTCGAAATATTTTTCCACTCTTGAAATCGAATACGTATCTGTTCCCGAATCTTTTTTCCTACCAGAAAAGAACTGTTTTATTACATATAATGCTGTCTAGGTACTAAGTTAAGCATTTGGTCACTGTTTCCTGATATTTTGGAGTTCAATATTTTCAACAAAATTATGTTAAAAGAAATGATGTAAGAAAAAAAAATCAAGGTTTGATTTTCTCCTATTAATTAAGCGAAATGTTTGTTTAAATTAGTAAGAAGCACGATTTTGAAGCCGGAGTTTCATTAAAAGTATTATTGGAGAACGTCTGAATCGAATTACAAGCATTTTGGGGAAATCCGAAGATATCGAAAAAAAATCATATTTTTTCGCCGCCGCTCCCCCCTTTGAGAATTTCGAAAAAATGATTTTTTTTTCAAAGTCGTATTCTAGATGAACTGTGCTTCTTATATTAATTTTTGATTCAAACTGAATACAAATTCACAAAAATTTTACAAGAAAACTGCTTAATGCAAAAAATATTCGAATTTTAAATATAGAAAATGCTTACTTTTTCGAAATATTTTTCCACTCTTGAAATCGAATACGTATCTGTTCCCGAATCTTTTTT
>CAUVXE010000438.1:0-103171 GCA_963555765.1 Orthonevra nobilis
CTGTCACGTTGAACCACACTGGACAGCCATAAGTAAGCATTGGTCTGACAAGAGCCATGTAGCGGATGACTTTCACCCTGGCATCGAGTTGGCTGCTATAAAACAGTCTCTTTGTCCTGGCAAAAGTCGCTTTGGCTCTGGCTAGAGCTACATCGATATGTTTGTTAAAATATAGATATTGGTCTAGCCAGATCCCTAGGTACCTGACTAAACTTCTGTTCTCCAATGGTTGCCCGTGTTGTCCAACGATTAAGAATTTTCTCCAATTCTTCCTAGTATCCCAAGAAGCCCTACACAATGGAGTCCTGAAAAGAATAGTCTCCGATTTTTGAAAGTTGATCTTCAACTTCCAGTCATCACAATAACGCTTAATCTTATCAAAGTCACACTGCAAGTTCAATCTGATATCTTCAATCTTCGGTCCCGATCTGTACGCAATCAAGTCGTCTGCGTACGCTATGACATGGGAAAGAGACACTAAAAGATCAGTCGTGAAAATGCTGAAGAGAATCGGTGAATTAACCGCACCTTGTTGTAGACCTCTTAATAACTCGAAAATACCAAAAGAAGTTACATTGCCATTTTTCACAACAAACTTTCTATTGGTAAGCATGTTATAAAGCATGTACAGTAGTGGTTTGCCTACTCCAAGCCTGTCTAACTTATAAAAGAGCGCTTCTAACCATACGGTATCGAAGACCTTTTCCAAGTCAACCAGACAAGCACCCGTGCACTGTTTTTTAGATTTATTCCATTGTACATCTGATACCAGCTTAGACGCGGCATGTATGCAATCATGCCCAGCTCTGAAACCGAATTGATTATCAGAGATTATATTTTTGTCCTCTACCCACTTAGTCAGGGCTCTATTGACTACTTTTTCGAATACCTTACTGATTGTCGCAAGGAGACTTATTGACCGCAGATTTGCCGGATTGGAGTTATCTTTGCCGGATTTGGGAATGGGCTGTACTATTGCTGTTTTCCATAGCGCCGGATAATATGCATTATTCAACGCATTGTTAAACAGTATAGTGAAAACGTTTATAGCTTCCAGGGGAAGATGTCGAAGCACAATATTGGGTATCCCATTATTTCCTGTAGACTTTTTCTTTTTCAGTGATTCGAAGATCGTTTGAAGATCTATCTTGGAAATGAACGGAGGATTCTCCCTATCAACAGCGACGGCATTATATGCCAGATTATCGTCATTGAACTCGGTGAAACCTCGGTTCTCTGATCGCCATTGTTGGATATCATTTCGTAGGTAGAAATTGTGGAAAAGGATACGATTTTCCAAGTCACGGTTCGGGCCAGTGCAAGCATTTGCTTTATGGACTTCCTGAAAGGTCGCTCCTATAACCTCAACCTTTTCCTGTGGATCTTCAATCACGAAAAAGTTTTCATCATCAGCGGCGTTTATCGGATCTACGCCTGCTGTCAATAGTATACGTTCGTTGTCTGTCGTCCGTGGGATTTTAAGATTCGGTAGTTCGTTATGATTATTTCTTCGGAATATTTTATTAATTTGAGGGAACATACTCGGATTGTTGGACTTAATCGCGCGAATTTTGTTGTTCCAAAACAAATTAACAGATTTTCTGTAATTTTCCTTGATAAGTTTTTGAATATTTTTTAACAAAGACTTCAGTGTCTTAATCTTCGTATCTTGGGTATTGGTAAACCGTCTGTACAAAAGTTTTAGTCGTGAGAGAAGTCTACTCTTTTGCTTGTGCAGTGCGTCGGTAGTTGGGTTGCGGTATATATAAGCGTTATCAGTCTGTGAGTACTTTGGTATCGTAATATCCATAGTACGTTTAATGGTCGCGTCCATTTGTTCTAGAAAATTGTCAATCTCCTCATTTGACAGATTCCTATTTGAGGGTGGGTTAAGTGAGCTGGAGGAGAGGGCTCTTGTCATAACTCTGGAGAAACGTGTCCAGTGCATCTTACTGTAATCGTAGGAGTACGTTTGGATGAACTCGTCTAACTCCGCAACTTCATTAGGAATCGTCACATCGGCGCAAAGTCCGCAATGGTCACTTTCATATACAACAGTCCGTAGGCAGTTAATAGTTCGTCGATCCGTACTAGCCAGTTGTAGTCTAATGTCGAACAGCATGAGATCTAGATAAGAGCCACTGCTAGGGTATGAAGGACTATCTATAGCTTTAAGATCAACTTTATACTCGACATTGTGTTCAACCCACCAATTGAGAAGTGAGTTCCCTCTGGTATTAGGTGAGTTATTTCCCCAATTTCTGTGTTTGGCATTTAAGTCTCCGGCCAAAACAAAATAGTTTTCTTCTGACTCCAGCCGTAGACAACGAAAAAGTGTCTCGAGCTCTGATATAAAAGATGAAGAATGAGTAGCTTCAGCAGCATATAGTGCAGCCAAGTATATCATCTTCCCACTACGAAGAGGAATGCACACTACGCTTGCTTCCAATTCTCGGAATCTCCGCAATTCACCACTGTACACTGCTTTATAACGTAAATCTTTTCTTATGAATATAGCGACACCGCCTCCTTGTGAATTGGGACGGTCTCTCCTTAAAATATTGTAATTACTGTGCCTCAGTTTATGCCTTTGGTTTAGGTTAGTTTCGCTTGCCAGAAGAACATCAGGGGCGTGGTCTTTAAGAAAATTGAAAAGTGCGGCTCGTTTCGCGATACTTACCAATGAGTTAACATTAACTGCAATGATCTTTATTGGTCTCTTATCCAGCGTACTCATTACGGCTGAACGGGCGCTAAGTTCGGAAGAAGAGCGTAAATATGATTCACCCGTGCCGCCTGTTCTTGTAATTGATGCTGCATATGACTCATCTGTGCTTGGATAGCAAGCAAGACAGTCATGACATCAGCCTGTGGTGCATTCGGCACTTGTGCCTGTGGAGCAACCTTAGGTTGTTGCTGTACCATCGTACCTCGACCTGAAGCTATTTGGGAATAGGTTAAGTGAGGACTGACGGCTGGAGTTTGAAACCGGACGGGTGAACTACTTATTTCGACCTTCTTCTGTCGGGCCAGATTTACTTTCTTTATATATTGGTACAGTGGACATCCTCTATAGTTTGCGGTATGCCCAAAGTTATTGCAAAGAACGCACTTAAGTTGATCCTTATCATTAATTTTATCTCTACCTAGCGGACACTCTTCTGCCTTGTGGATCTTACTGCACTCTGTATTTTTGTCAATAAAAAGTTCTCAGAGCTAAATTTTCAAATTTGTGTTCAATAAGTGATGTTCGTGATTATTAGTATTATGGAAATCGTCATTTGCGAATTCAGGAGAAAAGTGCATTTTGAACCATGAGTCCAGCAGAATTAAGCAAAATAGCCTCGAATTTCAAATCTTACTACTTTTGTCAATAAAAGGTTTTCAGAGCTAAATTTTCAAATTTGTGTTCAGTAAGTGATGTTCGTGATTATCAATATCATAGAAATCGTCATTTGCGAATTCAGGAAAAAAGTGCATTTTGAAACCATGGGCTATAGTCCAGCAGAATTAAGCAAAATAGCCTCGGATTTCAAATCTCTGTATTTTTGTCAATAAAAGGTTCTCGGAGCTAAATTTTCAAATTTGTGTTCAATAAGTGATGTTCGTGATTATTAGTATTATGGAAATCGTCATTTGCGAATTCAGGAAAAAAGTGCATTTTGAAACCATGGGCTATAGTCCAGCAGAATTAAGCAAAATAGCCTCGGATTTCAAATCTCTGTATTTTTGTCAATAAAAGGTTCTCAGAGATAAATTTTCAAATTTGTGTTCAGTAAATGATGTTCATGATAATCAGTTTCATAGAAATCGTCATTTGCGAATTCAGGAAAAAAATGCATGTTTAAACCATAAGCTATAGTCCAGCAGAATTAAGCAAAATAGCCTCGAATTTCAAATCTTACTACTTTTGTCAATAAAAGGTTCTCAGAGCTAAATTTTCAAATTTGTGTTCAGCAAGTGATGCTCGTGGTTGTCAATATAATAGAAATCGTCATTTGCGAATTCAGGAAAAAAGTTTATTTTGAAACAATGGGCTTTAGTCCATCAGAATTAAGCAAAATTGCCTCGGATTTCAAATCTCTGTATTTTTGTCAATAAAAGGTTCTCAGAGCTTAATTTTCAAATTTGTGTTCAGTAAGTGATACTCGTGATTATAAATATCATAGAAATTGTCATTTCGAATTCAGGAAAAAATTCCATTTTGAAACCATGGGCTATAGTCCAGCAGAATTAAGCAAAATAGCCTCGGATTTCAAATCTCTGTATTTTTGTCAACAAAAGATTCTCAGAGCTAAATTTTCAAATTTGTGTTCAATAAGTGATGTTCGTGATTATCAGTATTATGGAAATCGTCATTTGCGAATTCAGGAGAAAAGCGCATTTTGAAACCATGAGCTATAGTCCAGCAGAATTAAGCAAAATAGATTCGGATTTCAAATCTCTGTATTTTTGTCAATAAAAGGTTCTCAGAGCTAAATTTTCAAATTTGTGTTCAGTAAGTGATGTTCATGATTATCAGTATCATAGAAATATTCATTTGCGAATTCAGGAAAAAAGTGCATTTTAAAACCATGGGCTATAGTCCAGCAGAATTAAGCAAAATAGCCTTGGATTTCAAATCTCTGTATTTTTGTCAATAAAAGGTTCTCAGAGCTAAATTTTCAAATTTGTGTTCAATAAGTGATGTTCGTGATTATCAGTATTATGGAAATCGTCATTTGCGAATTCAGGAAAAAAGTGCATTTTGAAATCATGGTGTCCAGCAGGATTAAGCAAAATAGCCTCGGATTTCAAATCTTTGTATTTTTGTCAATAATCGGTTCTCAGAAGTAAATTTTCAAATTTGTGTTCAGTAAGTGATGTTCGTGATTATCAGTATCATAGAAATCGTCATTTGCGAATTCAGGAAAAAAGTGCATTTTGAAACCATGGGCTATAGTCCAGCAGAATTAAGCAAAATAGCCTCGGATTTCAAATCTCTGTATTTTTGTCAATAAAAGGTTTTCAGAGCTAAATTTTCAAATTTGTGCTCAATAAGTGATGTTCGTAATTATCAGTATTATGGAAATCGTCATTTGCGAATTCAGGAAAAAAGTGCATTTTGAAATCATGGTGTCCAGCAGGATTAAGCAAAATAGCCTCGGATTTCAAATCTTTGTATTTTTGTCAATAATCGGTTCTCAGAAGTAAATTTTCAAATTTGTGTTCAGTAAGTGATGTTCGTGATTATCAGTATCATAGAAATCGTCATTTGCGAATTCAGGAAAAAAGTGCATTTTGAAACCATGGGCTATAGTCCAGCAGAATTAAGCAAAATAGCCTCGGATTTCAAATCTCTGTATTTTTGTCAATAAAAGGTTTTCAGAGCTAAATTGTCAAATTTTGTGTTCAGTAAGTGATGCTCGTGCTTATAAATATCATAGAAATCGTCATTTGCGAATTCAGGAAAAAAGTGCATTTTGAAACCATGGGCTATAGCCCAGCAGAATTAAGCAAAATAGATTCGGATTTCAAATCTCAGTATTTTTGTCAATAAACGGTTCTCAGAGCTAAATTTTCAAATTTGTGTTCAGTAAGTGATGTTCGTGATTATCAGTATCATAGAAATATTCATTTGCGAATTCAGGAAAAAAGTGCATTTTGAAATCATGGTGTCCAGCAGAATTAAGCAAAATAGCCTCGGATTTCAAATCTCTGTATTTTTGTCAATAATCGGTTCTCAGAAGTAAATTTTCAAATTTGTGCTCAGTAAGTGCTGTTCGTGATTTGCAGTATCATAGAAATCGTCATTTGCGAATTCAGGAAAAAAGTGCATGTTTAAACCATGAGCTATAGTCCAGCAGAATTAAGCAAAATAGCCTCGGATTTCAAATCTCACTTTTTTTGTCAATAAAAGGTTCCCAGAGCTTAATTTTCAAATTTGTGTTCAATAAGAGATGTTCGTGAGTATCGGTATTATAGAAATCGTTATTGGCGAATTCAGGAAAAAAGTTCATTTTGAAACCATGGGCTATAGTCCAGCAGAATCAAGAAAAATAGCCTCGGATTTCAAATCTCACTATTTTGTCAATAAAAGGTTCTCGGAGTTAAATTTTCAAATTTGTGTTCAGTAAGTGATGGTCGTGCTTACCAATATCATAGAAATCGTCATTTGCGAATTCAGGAAAAAGTGCATTTTGAAACCATGGGCTATAGTCCAGCAGAATTAAGCAAAATAGCCTCGAATTTCAAATCTTACTACTTTTGTCAATAAAAGGTTCTCAGAGCTAAATTTTCAAATTTGTGTTCAGTAAGTGATGCTCGTGGTAGTCGATATCATAGAAATCGTCATTTGCGAATTCAGGAAAAAAGGTCATTTTGAAACCATGGGCTATAGGCCAGCAGAATTAAGCAAAATAGCATCGGATTTCAAATCTCTGTATTTTTGTCAAAAAGAGGTTCTCAGAGCTAAATTTTCAAATTTGTGTTCAGTAAGTGATGCTCGTGGTAGTCGATATCATAGAAATCGTCATTTGCGAATTCAGGAAAAAAGTGAATTTTGAAACCATGGGCTATAGTCAAGCAGAATTAAGCAAAATAGCCTCGGATTTCAAATCTCTGTATTTTTGTCAATAAAAGGTTTTCAGAGCTAAATTTTCAAATTTGTGTTCAGTAAGTGATGCTCGTGCTTATAAATCTCATAGAAATCGTCATTTACGAATTCAGGAAAAAGTGCATTTTGAAACCATGGGCTATAGTCCAGCAGAATTAAGCAAAATAGCCTCGAATTTCAAATCTTACTACTTTTGTCAATAAAAGGTTCTCAGAGCTAAATTTTCAAATTTGTGTTCAGTAAGTGATGTTCGTGATTATCAGTTTCATAGAAATCGTCATTTGCGAATCCAGGAAAAAAATGCATGTTTAAACCATAAGCTATAGTGCAGCAGTATTAAGCAAAATAGCCTCGAATTTCAAATCTCTGTATGTTTGTCAATAAAAGGTTCTCAGAGCTGAATTTTCAAATTTGTGTTCAGTAAGTGATGCTCGTGGTTGTCAATATCATAGAAATCGTCATTTGCGAATTCAGGAAAAAAGTTTATTTTGAAACAATGGGCTTTAGTCCATCAGAATTAAGCAAAATAGCCTCGGATTTCAAATCTCTGTATTTTTGTCAATAAAAGGTTCTCAGAGCTTAATTTTCAAATTTGTGTTCAGTAAGTGATGCTCGTGCTTATAAATATCATAGAAATCGTCATTTACGAATTCAGGAAAAAGTGCATTTTGAAACCATGGGCTATAGTCCAGCAGAATTAAGCAAAATAGCCTCGAAATTCAAATCTTACTACTTTTGTCAATAAAAGGTTCTCAGAGCTAAATTTTCAAATTTGTGTTCAGTAAGTGATGTTCGTGATTATCAGTTTCATAGAAATCGTCATTTGCGAATTCAGGAAAAAAATGCATGTTTAAACCATAAGCTATAGTCCAGCAGTATTAAGCAAAATAGCCTCGAATTTCAAATCTCTGTATGTTTGTCAATAAAAGGTTCTCAGAGCTAAATTTTCAAATTTGTGTTCAGTAAGTGATGCTCGTGGTTGTCAATATCATAGAAATCGTCATTTGCGAATTCAGGAAAAAAGTTTATTTTGAAACAATGGGCTTTAGTCCATCAGAATTAAGCAAAATAGCCTCGGATTTCAAATCTCTGTATTTTTGTCAATAAAAGGTTCTCAGAGCTAAATTTTCAAATTTGTGTTCAGTAAGTGATGCTCGTGCTTATAAATATCATAGAAATCGTCATTTACGAATTCAGGAAAAAGTGCATTTTGAAACCATGGGCTATAGTCCAGCAGAATTAAGCAAAATAGCCTCGAAATTCAAATCTTACTACTTTTGTCAATAAAAGGTTCTCAGAGCTAAATTTTCAAATTTGTGTTCAGTAAGTGATGCTCGTGATTATTAATAACATAGAAATTGTCAATTGCGAATTCAGGAAAAAATTGCATTTTAAAACCATGGGCTATAGTCTAGCAGAATTAAGCAAAATAGCCTCGGATTTCAAATCTCTGTATTTTTGTCAATAAAAGGTTCTCAGAGCTTAATTTTCAAATTTGTGTGTCAGTAAGTGATGCTCGTGATTATCAATGTCATAGAAATCGTCAAAAAAGTGCATTTCGAAACCATGGGCTATAGTCCAGCAGAATTAAGCAAAATAGCCTCGGATTTCAAATCTCTGTATTTTTGTCAATAAAAGGTTCTCAGAGCTAAATTTTCAAATTTGTGTTCAGTAAGTGATGCTCGTGATTATTAATATCATAGAAATTGTCATTTGCGAATTCAGGAAAAAATTGCATTTTGAAACCATGGGCTATAGTCCAGCAGAATTAAGCAAAATAGCCTTGTATTTCAAATCTCTGTATTTTTGTCAATAAAAGGTTCTCAGAGCTAAATTTTCAAATTTGTGTTCAATAAGTGATGTTCGTGATTATCAGTATTATGGAAATCGTCATTTGCGAATTCAGGAAAAAAGCGCATTTTGAAACCATGGGCTATAGTCCAGCCGAATTAAGCAAAATAGCCTCGGATTTCAAATCTCTGTATTTTTGTCAATAAAAGGTTCTCAGAAGTAAATTTTCAAATTTGTGTTCAGTAAGTGATGTTCGTGATTATCAGTATCATAGAAATCGTTATTTGCGAATTCACGAAAAAAGTGCATTTTAAAACCATGGGCTATAGTCCAGCAGAATTAAGCAAAATAGCCTCGGATTTCAAATCTCTGTATTTCTGTCAATAAAAGGTTCTCAGAGCTAAATTTTCAAATTTGTGTTCAATAAGTGATGTTCGTGATTATCAGTATTATGGAAATCTTCATTTGCGAATTCAGGAAAAAATTGCATTTTGAAACCATGGGCTATAGTCCAGCAGAATTAAGCAAAATAGCCTCGGATTTCAAATCTCTGTATTTTTGTCAATAAAAGGTTTTCAGAGCTAAATTTTCAAATTTGTGTTCAGTAAGTGATGCTTGTGATTATAAATATCATAGAAATTGTCATTTGCGAATTCAGAAAAAAAATGCATTTTGAAACAATGGGCTTTAGTCCATCAGAATTAAGCAAAATAGCCTCGGATTTCAAATCTCACTACTTTTGTCAATAAAAGGTTCTCAGAGCTAAATTTTCAAATTTGTGTTCAGTAAGTGATGCTCGTGATTATTAATATCATAGAAATTGTCAATTGCGAATTCAGGAAAAAATTGCATTTTAAAACCATGGGCTATAGTCTAGCAGAATTAAGCAAAATAGCCTCGGATTTCAAATCTCTGTATTTTTGTCAATAAAAGGTTCTCAGAGCTTAATTTTCAAATTTGTGTTCAGTAAGTGATGCTCGTGATTATCAATGTCATAGAAATCGTCAAAAAAGTGCATTTCGAAACCATGGGCTATAGTCCAGCAGAATTAAGCAAAATAGCCTCGGATTTCAAATCTCTGTATTTTTGTCAATAAAAGGTTCTCAGAGCTAAATTTTCAAATTTGTGTTCAGCAAGTGATGCTCGTGATTATTAATATCATAGAAATTGTCATTTGCGAATTCAGGAAAAAATTGCATTTTGAAACCATGGGCTATAGTCCAGCAGAATTAAGCAAAATAGCCTTGGATTTCAAATCTCTGTATTTTTGTCAATAAAAGGTTCTCAGAGCTAAATTTTCAAATTTGTGTTCAATAAGTGATGTTCGTGATTATCAGTATTATGGAAATCGTCATTTGCGAATTCAGGAAAAAAGCGCATTTTGAAACCATGGGCTATAGTCCAGCCGAATTAAGCAAAATAGCCTCGGATTTCAAATCTCTGTATTTTTGTCAATAAAAGGTTCTCAGAAGTAAATTTTCAAATTTGTGTTCAGTAAGTGATGTTCGTGATTATCAGTATCATAGAAATCTTTATTTGCGAATTCACGAAAAAAGTGCATTTTAAAACCATGGGCTATAGTCCAGCAGAATTAAGCAAAATAGCCTCGGATTTCAAATCTCTGTATTTCTGTCAATAAAAGGTTCTCAGAGCTAAATTTTCAAATTTGTGTTCAATAAGTGATGTTCGTGATTATCAGTATTATGGAAATCTTCATTTGCGAATTCAGGAAAAAATTGCATTTTGAAACCATGGGCTATAGTCCAGCAGAATTAAGCAAAATAGCCTCGGATTTCAAATCTCTGTATTTTTGTCAATAAAAGGTTTTCAGAGCTAAATTTTCAAATTTGTGTTCAGTAAGTGATGCTCGTGATTATAAATATCATAGAAATTGTCATTTGTGAATTCAGAAAAAAAATGCATTTTGAAACAATGGGCTTTAGTCCATCAGAATTAAGCAAAATAGCCTCGGATTTCAAATCTCACTACTTTTGTCAATAAAAGGTTCTCAGAGCTAAATTTTCAAATTTGTGTTCAGTAAGTGATGTTCGTGATTATCAGTATCATAGAAATATTCATTTGCGAATTCAGGAAAAAAGTGCATTTTGAAACCATGGGCTATAGTCCAGCAGAATTAAGCAAAATAGATTCGGATTTCAAATCTCTGTATTTTTGTCAATAATCGGTTCTCAGAAGTAAATTTTAAAATTTGTGTTCAGTAAGTGATGTTCGTGATTATCAGTATCATAGAAATCGTCATTTGCGAATTCACGAAAAAAGTGCATTTCGAAACCATGGGCTATAGTCTAGCAGAATTAAGCAAAATAGCCTCGGATTTCAAATCTCTGTATTTTTGTCAATAAAAGGTTCTCAGAGCTAAATTTTCAAATTTGTGTTCAGTAAGTGATGCTCGTGATTATAAATATCATAGAAATTGTCATTTGCGAATTCAGGAAAAAAGTGCATTTTGAAATCATGGTGTCCAGCAGAATTAAGCAAAATAGCCTCGGATTTCAAATCTCTGTATTTTTGTCAATAATCGGTTCTCAGAAGTAAATTTTCAAATTTGTGTTCAGTAAGTGATGTTCGTGATTATCAGTATCATAGAAATCGTCATTTGCGAATTCAGGAAAAAAGTGCATGTTTAAACCATGAGCAAAAACAACCTTTTCTACAGCCAGAACAACAACAACCATGGTAAGCCGAGAACCTGCATTCTAGCTAAAAAACATATCAAAGCTTTTATATGTCCCAATTTTAGTTCTCCTGACTTAACAGTGATTAGGATCGAGAGTGCAGATATCGCCGACCTTCTCATCGCATCAGCTCCAGCTCCGCCGGAAGAAGTCCATGAACTGATAGCAAACATCTCAAGTAGAAAAACCAACCTGCTGATGGGCTGCGACGCAAAAGCACGACACGCGTTATGGGGTAGCTCAGAGATCAACGAACGGGGTGAGTATCTTTTTGACTTCATAATCAAAAACAACCTCGTTCTATGGAACAAGGGCAATAACCCGACCTTCACTTATCCGAGCACGAATAGCTTTAACGGATGGGAGGATGTTTTAGACATCACTCTCTCTACAAACAATATCACTCTTAGAGTAGAAAACTGGAGAGTATCCGACTTAAGATCATTCTCCGACCATAAGTGGATACTTTACGATATGGCTCTCAAGACCGAGAAACCCATTCCCTTCAGAAACCCTAAAAGAATCGACTGGGCAAAGTTCAGCCAGGTTGTCAAATCAAAACTGCATAAAACTCCCAATCCAAAAATAATCTCTATTGCGGAACTCGACACAAATGTTAGTACTTTTGTAAAAGCTTTTAAAACAGCTTACAAAGTCTCGTGTCCAATTAACTTTAGCAAGAAATCCTATCCTCCCTGGTGGAACGTAAATCTTTCTAATCTCAGAAAGCTTACCAGAGACGTTCAACATTTGTTACAAATATAAATACTGGCAACCATATAAATCTTGCCTGAAAATATACAAACTTGCGATCAGATAGGCTAAAAAGCAATCCTGGGTAGATTACTGCCAAAATATTGAAACCCTGAAAGGTTCTGCCAGGCTAAGTAAAATCCTGTCAAAAGAACACTCCAATCCGTGTTTCCTGAAGAAATCAGACGGAGTATGGACAGGATCAGCTTCAGAATCTTTAGAACTCCTAATGAATACCCACTTCCCCGGATGTCGAGACAACATAGCTGAGGTCACCGACTCACTTTGTCCTCAACCGGGTTCTTGGGAAAATATAACATCCCTCATTACTTATGAAAAAATTTCATGGGCCATTAAAAGCTTCGCTCCTTATAAATCCCCAGGCCTGGACGGCATACTACCCATTATGCTGCTAAAATTGCAAGATTTAGCAATTCCCTGGCTTCTGCCGATCTATAGAAGCTGTATCCTTAACAACCACGTCCCCGATTCGTGGCGGCAAGTTCGAGTAGTCTTCATCCCTAAGATGGGTAGACGAGGGCATGAAAACGCAAAAGATTTCAGGCCAATTAGTCTGACATCATTCATTTTGAAGGTTCTCGAACGAATCCTGGACAACCACATACGGGTCTCAATAGTAGATACATCCCTATCCAAATCTCAACACGCATACCTGAAAGGGAGATCCACAGAATCGGCTCTCCATGAAGTAGTGCGAGCAATTGAGAAATCGCTTAAATATAAAGAGTACACACTAGCTACCTTCTTAGACATAGAAGGGGCTTTCAATAACGTTCATACGGAAGCGATACTTGAATACTTAACCGAACTTGGAATCGAAAACTTTCTATGTCAATGGATTGTTCCCTTGCTAAGCACTCGGTGCATTCAAGCAACGCTAGGTAATAGTCTTATAATCAAATTCGCTAGCAGAGGTACACGACAGGGCGGTGTCATCTCTCCTCTTCTCAGGCTAATTGTCATGAACAACATTCTATCAAAACTAGACAGAGATGGGGTAAAGGTAGTAGGCTACGCGGATGACATGGTGATCTTGGTATCAGGAAGGTTTCCGGCTGTGATCAGTGAGATCATGGAGGGCGCTTTGGGGAAAGTTTGTACCTGGGCTTCGAAATGCCTCCTTGGTATCAACTCAAGCAAAACAGAACTGATGCTCTTCACCACTAAAACCAAGATACCCAGTTTCCCACTCCCCCGTCTGAATGAACAACCGCTTTCTCTGTCTACCAGCGCCAAGTTCCTAGGCGTTACCTTAGACCCTAAACTCAGCTGGAAGCTAAACGTTGATCAGCGAGTTAAAAAGGCGTGCATAGCTTTTTACGCCTGCAGTAGAACCTTTGGTAAAAAATGGGGTCTCCAATCAAAGCTGATCCTATGGATGTATACGGCGGTGGTTCGCCCGATACTAACATACGGATCACTTGCATGGTGGCCGGCTCTCATGAAGAAATTCAATGTCATCAAACTAAACAAGGTACAGAGAACTGCATGCATAGGCACCACAGGCGCTCTACGATCGACTCCGTCGGATGCTCTGACGGTAATGCTGCATCTCCTACCTTTGGAACTACACATTAAAAACACTACTGCTCACAGCGCCATTAGGCTCAGAGAGTCTGGATGCTGGACGTCAATACCCTATGGTCATAGCGCTATACTCGATCTTATACCAAGGGATCTGGTATCTTCACCTACGGACTATGCTGTCCCTAGAATTTATACATCAAATAACTTTGACACTCTAATCCCAGAAAGAGCGGAATGGAATAGTGGTCAGATATGTAAGGACTTTAACTGGACAATCTACACTGACGGCTCTAAGATGGGCGGCGGAGTCGGTGCGGGTGTGTTCTCAGGATCTCTGAACATCTGTAAAGCCTATAGACTGCCCGACAATTCCAGTGTTTTCCAAGCCGAACTATTTGCAATCCGGGAAGCATGTCGTCAAATCAAATAACATCCAAACATCCTGCCAAGCCAGAAGGTTGCCATATGCATTGATAGTCAAGCAGCCATCAAAGCTATTGCCTCCTTTACTTCACATTCAAAATTAGTGCAGGAATGCCGAGCTGAAATAGCGTCGTTAGAAGGTAAGCTCATTTCCCTTATATGGGTTCCCGGCCACAGTGCCATCCCAGGCAATGAGAAGGCCGATGAACTTGCTAGAAAGGGATCTGCCCTTCAGCGCTCGCTTGCAGGTGAGGTTTTCATCTACTACAAGCAGTTAAGACTAATATATCCTCATACTTCCTTGAAGTAGCAAATCTAAGATGGGTCAGACTTACTGTGCAACATCAAGGAAAATATGGCCGGAATACAAACAATCAAAAACAAAAGATCTCCTTCGACGAGCCCGTCATGATATTGCTAGATTAGTGGCGGTCTGCACAGGACACTGGCCGATTGGAGATCATGCCATTAGCTAGGTATCCCACACAACGCACATTGTCGCAGCTGCAAAAACACAGCTGAGAGGGAGACCCTAACACACTTCTTTTGCGACTGTCCGGCTCTTGCTAGAGCCAGACAACGGGCGCTTGGTAGACCCTTCTTCAACTCAATTAATGAGATTTCTGCTAAGGATATTAAGGAACTAATGTCCTTCTTAAATACTTCGGGCTGGATTTAGAGATATCTCAAATACACCAAAATAACATCATAAATAAGGTAACAGAGCTGTGGTATTAAAAAGGCACTTAGTGCTAATGAGGTTCTCACTGAACCACCACTTTTACCTACCTACCTAAACCATGAGCTATAGTCCAGCAGAATTAAGCAAAATAGTTTCGGATTTCAAATCTCTGTATTTTTGTCAATAAACGGTTCTCAGAGCTAAATTTTCAAATTTGTGTTCAGTAAGTGATGTTCATGCTTATCAATATCATAGAAATCGTCATTTGCGAATTCAGGAAAAAAGTGCATTTTGAAACCATGAGCTATAGTCCAGCAGAACTAAGCAAAATAGCCTCGGATTTCAAATCTCTGTATTTTTGTCAATAAAAGGTTCTCAGAGCTAAATTTTCAAATTTGTGTTCAGTAAGTGGTGCTCGTGCTTATCAATGTCATAGAAATCGTCATTTGCGAATTCAGGCAAAAAGTGCATTTTGAAACCATGGGCTATAGTCCAGCAGAATTAAGCAAAATAGCCTCGGAATTCAAATCTCTGTATTTTTGTCAATAAAAGGTTTTCAGAGCTAAATTTTCCAATTTGTGTTCAGTAAGTGTTGCTCGTGCTTATAAATATCAAAGAAATCGTCATTTACGAATTCAGGAAAAAAGTGCATTTTGAAACCATGAGCTATAGTCCAGCAGAATTAAGCAAAATAGCCTCGGATTTCAAATCTCACTACTTTTGTCAATAAAAGGTTCTTAGAGCTAAATTTTCAAATTTGTGTTCAGTAAGTGATGCTCGTGGTTGTCAATATCATAGAAATCGTCATTTGCGAATTCAGGAAAAAAGTGCATTTTGAAACCATGAGCTATAGTCCAGCAGAATTAAGCAAAATAGCCTCGGAATTCAAATCTCTGTATTTTTGTCAATAAAATATTCTCAGAGCTAAATTTTCAAATTTGTGTTCAGTAAGTGATGCTCGTGGTTGTCAATATCATAGAAATCGTCATTTGCGAATTCAGGAAAAAAGTGCATTTTGAAACCATGAGCTATAGTCCAGCAGTATTAAGCAAAATAGCCTCGAATTTCAAATCTCTGTATTTTTGTCAATTAACGGTTCTCAGAGCTAAATTTTCAAATTTGTGTTCAGTAAGTGATGCTCGTGGTTGTCAATATCATAGAAATCGTCATTTGCGAATTCAAGAAAAAAGTTCATTTTGAAACCATGGGCTATAGTCCAGCAGAATTAAGCAAAATAGCCTCGAATTTCAGATCTCACTACTTTTGTCAATAAAAGGTTCTCAGAGCTAAATTTTCAAATTTGTGTTCAGTAAGTGATGCTCGTTCTTATCAATATCATAGAAATCGTCATTTGCGAATTCAGGAAAAAAGTGCATTTTGAAACCATGGGCTATAGTCCAGCAGAATTAAGCAAAATAGCCTCGGATTTCAAATCTCTGTATTTTTGTCAATAAAATGTTCTCACAGCTAAATTTTCAAATTTGTGTTCACTAAGTGATGCTCGTAGTTATCAATATAATACAAATCGTCATTTGCGAATTCAGGAAAAAAGTGCATTTTGAAACCATGGGCTATAGTCCAGCAGGATGAAGCAAAATAGCCTCGAATTTCAAATCTCTGTATTTTTGTCAATTAACGGTTCTCAGAGCTAAATTTTCAAATTTGTGTTCAGTAAGTGATGCTCGTGCTTATCAATATCATAGAAATCGTCATTTGAGAATTCAGGAAAAAAGTACATTTTGAAACCATGAGCTATAGTCCAGCAGTATTAAGCAAAATAGCCTCGAATTTCAAATCTCTGTATTTTTGTCAATAAAAGGTTCTCAGAGCTAAATTTTCAAATTTGTATTCAATAAGTGATGCTCGTGGTTGTCAATATCATAGAAATCGTCATTTGCGAATTCAGGAAAAAAGTGCATTTTGAAACCATGGACTATAGTCCAGCAGAATTAAGCAAAATAGCCTCGGATTTCAAATCTCACTTTTTTTGTCAATAAAAGGTTCTCAGAGCTAAATTTATAAATTTGTGTTCAGTAAGCGATGCTCGTGATTATCAGTATCATAGAAATCGTCATTTGCGAATTCAGGAAAAAAGTGAATTTTGAAACCATGGGCTATAGTCCAGCAGAATTAAGCAAAATAGCCTCGGATTTCAAATCTCTGTAATTTTGTCAATGTACGGTTGTCAGCGCTAAATTTTCAAATTTGTGTTCAGTAAGTGATGCTCATGATTATCAGTATCATAGAAATCATCATTTGCGAATTCAGGAAAAAAGTGCGTTTTGAAACCATGAGCTATAGTCCAGCAGTATTAAGCAAAATAGCCTCGAATTTCAAATCTCTGTATTTTTGTCAATAAAAGGTTCTCAGAGCTCAATTTTCAAATTTGTATTCAGTAAGTGATGCTCCTGGTTGTCAATATCATAGAAATCGTCATTTGCGAATTCAGGAAAAAAGTGCATTTTGAAACCATGAGCTATAGTCCAGCAGTATTAAGCAAAATAGCCTCGGATTTCAAATCTCTGTAATTTTGTCAATGTACGGTTGTCAGCGCTAAATTTTCAAATTTGAGTTCAGTAAGTGATGCTCGTTCTTATCAATATCATAAAAATCGTCATTTGCGAATTCAGGAAAAAAGTGAATTTTGAAACCATGGGCTATAGTCCAGCAGAATTAAGCAAAATAGCCTCGGATTTCAAATCTCACTACTTTTGTCAATAAAAGGTTCTCAGAGCTCAATTTTCAAATTTGTATTCAGTAAGTGATGCTCCTGGTTGTCATTATCATAGAAATCGTCATTTGCGAATTCAGGAAAAAAGTGAATTTTGAAACCATGGGCTATAGTCCAGCAGAATTAAGCAAAATAGCCTCGGATTTCAAATCTCTGTAATTTTGTCAATGTACGGTTGTCAGCGCTAAATTTTCAAATTTGAGTTCAGTAAGTGATGCTCGTTCTTATCAATATCATAAAAATCGTCATTTGCGAATTCAGGAAAAAAGTGAATTTTGAAACCATGGGCTATAGTCCAGCAGAATTAAGCAAAATAGCCTCGGATTTCAAATCTCACTACTTTTGTCAATAAAAGGTTCTCAGAGCTAAATTTTCAAATTTGTGTTCAGTCAGTGATGCTCGTGATTATAAATATCATAGAAATCGATATTTGCGAATTCAAGAAAAAAGTTCATTTTGAAACCATGGGCTATAGTCCAGCAGGATGAAGCAAAATAGCCTCGGATTTCAAATCTCTGTATTTTTGTCAATAAAATGTTCTCACAGCTAAATTTTCAAATTTGTGTTCAGTAAGTGATGCTCGTGGTTATCAATATAATACAAATCGTCATTTGCGAATTCAGGAAAAAAGTGCATTTTGAAACCATGGGCTATAGTCCAGCAGGATGAAGCAAAATAGCCTCGGATTTCAAATCTCTGTATTTTTGTCAATAAAATGTTTTCAGAGCTAAATTTTCAAATTCGTGTTCAGTAAGTGATGCTCGTTCTTATCAATATCATAGAAATCGTCATTTGCGAATTCAGGAAAAAAGTGAATTTTGAAACCATGGGCTATAGTCCAGCAGAATTAAGCAAAATAGCCTCGGATTTCAAATCTCACTACTTTTGTCAATAAAAGGTTCTCAGAGCTAAATTTTCAAATTTGTGTTCAGTCAGTGATGCTCGTGATTATAAATATCATAGAAATCGATATTTGCGAATTCAAGAAAAAAGTTCATTTTGAAACCATGGGCTATAGTCCAGCAGAATTAAGCAAAATAGCCTCGAGTTTCAAATCTCACTACTTTTGTCAATAAAAGGTTCTCAGAGCTAAATTTTCAAATTTGTGTTCAGTATGTGATGCTCGTGAATATCAGTATCATAGAAATCATCATTTGCGAATTCAGGAAAAAAGTGCATTTTGAAACCATGAGCTATAGTCCAGCAGAATTAAGCAAAATAGCCTCGGATTTCAAATCTCACTACTTTTGTCAATAAAAGGTTCTTAGAGCTAAATTTTCAAATTTGTGTTCAGTATGTGATGCTCGTGATAATCAGTATCATAGAAATCGTCATTTGCGAATTCAGGAAAAAAGGTCATTTTGAAACCATGGGCTATAGTCCAGCAGAATTAAGCAAAATAGCCTCGGATTTCAAATCTCTGTATTTTTGTCAATAAAAGGTTCTTGTCACAAATTTTCCAATTTGTGTTCAGTAAGTGTTGCTCGTGCTTATAAATATCATAGAAATCGTCATTTACGAATTCAGGAAAAAAGTGCATTTTGAAACCATGAGCTATAGTCCAGCAGAATTAAGCAAAATAGCCTCGGATTTCAAATCTCAGTATTTTTGTTAATAAAATATTCTCAGAGCTAAATTTTCAAATTTGTGTTCAGTAAGTGATGCTCGTGGTTGTCAATATCATAGAAATCGTCATTTGCGAATTCAGGAAAAAAGTGCATTTTGAAACCATGAGCTATAGTCCAGCAGTATTAAGCAAAATAGCCTCGAATTTCAAATCTCTGTATTTTTGTCAATTAACGGTTCTCAGAGCTAAATTTTCAAATTTGTGTTCAGTAAGTGATGCTCCTGGTTGTCAATATCATAGAAATCGTCATTTGCGAATTCAGGAAAAAAGTGAATTTTGAAACCATGGGCTATAGTCCAGCAGAATTAAGCAAAATAGCCTCGGATTTCAAATCTCACTACTTTTGTCAATAAAAGGTTCTCAGAGCTCAATTTTCAAATTTGTATTCAGTAAGTGATGCTCCTGGTTGTCAATATCATAGAAATCGTCATTTGCGAATTCAGGAAAAAAGTGAATTTTGAAACCATGGGCTATAGTCCAGCAGAATTAAGCAAAATAGCCTCGGATTTCAAATCTCTGTAATTTTGTCAATGTACGGTTGTCAGCGCTAAATTTTCAAATTTGAGTTCAGTAAGTGATGCGCGTTCTTATCAATATCATAAAAATCGTCATTTGCGAATTCAGGAAAAAAGTGAATTTTGAAACCATGGGCTATAGTCCAGCAGAATTAAGCAAAATAGCCTCGGATTTCAAATCTCACTACTTTTGTCAATAAAAGGTTCTCAGAGCTAAATTTTCAAATTTGTGTTCAGTCAGTGATGCTCGTGATTATAAATATCATAGAAATCGATATTTGCGAATTCAAGAAAAAAGTTCATTTTGAAACCATGGGCTATAGTCCAGCAGGATGAAGCAAAATAGCCTCGGATTTCAAATCTCTGTATTTTTGTCAATAAAATGTTCTCACAGCTAAATTTTCAAATTTGTGTTCAGTAAGTGATGCTCGTGGTTATCAATATAATACAAATCGTCATTTGCGAATTCAGGAAAAAAGTGCATTTTGAAACCATGGGCTATAGTCCAGCAGGATGAAGCAAAATAGCCTCGGATTTCAAATCTCTGTATTTTTGTCAATAAAATGTTTTCAGAGCTATATTTTCAAATTCGTGTTCAGTAAGTGATGCTCGTTCTTATCAATATCATAGAAATCGTCATTTTGCGAATTCAGGAAAAAAGTGCATTTTGAAACCATGGGCTATAGTCCAGCAGAATTAAGCAAAATAGCCTCGAGTTTCAAATCTCACTACTTTTGTCAATAAAAGGTTCTCAGAGCTAAATTTTCAAATTTGTGTTCAGTATGTGATGCTCGTGAATATCAGTATCATAGAAATCGTCATTTGCGAATTCAGGAAAAAAGTGCATTTTGAAACCATGAGCTATAGTCCAGCAGAATTAAGCAAAATAGCCTCGAGTTTCAAGTCTCACTACTTTTGTCAATAAAAGGTTCTCAGAGCTAAATTTTCAAATTTGTGTTCAGTATGTGATGCTCGTGAATATCAGTATCATAGAAATCGTCATTTGCGAATTCAGGAAAAAAGGTCATTTTGAAACCATGGGCTATAGTCCAGCAGAATTAAGCAAAATAGCCTCGGATTTCAAATCTCTGTATTTTTGTCAATAAAAGGTTCTCAGAGCTAAATTTTCCAATTTGTGTTCAGTAAGTGTTGCTCGTGCTTATAAATATCATAGAAATCGTCATTTACGAATTCAGGAAAAAAGTGCATTTTGAAACCATGAGCTATAGTCCAGCAGAATTAAGCAAAATAGCCTCGGATTTCAAATCTCAGTATTTTTGTTAATAAAATATTCTCAGAGCTAAATTTTCAAATTTGTGTTCAGTAAGTGATGCTCGTGGTTGTCAATATCATAGAAATCGTCATTTGCGAATTCAGGAAAAAAGTGCATTTTGAAACCATGAGCTATAGTCCAGCAGTATTAAGCAAAATAGCCTCGAATTTCAAATCTCTGTATTTTTGTCAATTAACGGTTCTCAGAGCTAAATTTTCAAATTTGTGTTCAGTAAGTGATGCTCGTGGTTGTCAATATCATAGAAATCGTCATTTGCGAATTCAAGAAAAAAGTTCATTTTGAAACCATGGGCTATAGTCCAGCAGAATTAAGCAAAATAGCTTCGAATTTCAGATCTCACTACTTTTGTCAATAAAAGGTTCTCAGAGCTAAATTTTCAAATTTGTGTTCAGTAAGTGATGCTCGTGGTTGTCAATATCATAGAAATCGTCATTTGCGAATTCAAGAAAAAAGTTCATTTTGAAACCATGGGCTATAGTCCATCAGAATTAAGCAAAATAGCCTCGGATTTCAGATCTCACTACTTTTGTCAATAAAAGGCTCTCAGAGCTAAATTTTCAAATTTGTGTTCAGTAAGTGATGCTCGTTCTTATCAATATCATAGGAATCGTCATTTGCGAATTCAGGAAAAAAGTGCATTTTGAAACCATGGGCTATAGTCCAGCAGAATTAAGCAAAATAGCCTCGGATTTCAAATCTCTGTATTTTTGTCAATAAAATGTTCTCACAGCTAAATTTTCAAATTTGTGTTCACTAAGTGATGCTCGTGGTTATCAATATAATACAAATCGTCATTTGCGAATTCAGGAAAAAAGTGCATTTTGAAACCATGGGCTATAGTCCAGCAGGATGAAGCAAAATAGCCTCGAATTTCAAATCTCTGTATTTTTGTCAATTAACGGTTCTCAGAGCTAAATTTTCAAATTTGTGTTCAGTAAGTGATGCTCGTGCTTATCAATATCATAGAAATCGTCATTTGAGAATTCAGGAAAAAAGTACATTTTGAAACCATGAGCTATAGTCCAGCAGTATTAAGCAAAATAGCCTCGAATTTCAAATCTCTGTATTTTTGTCAATAAAAGGTTCTCAGAGCTAAATTTTCAAATTTGTATTCAATAAGTGATGCTCGTGGTTCTCAATATCATCGAAATCGTCATTTGCGAATTCAGGAAAAAAGTGCATTTTGAAACCATGGACTATAGTCCAGCAGAATTAAGCAAAATAGCCTCGGATTTCAAATCTCACTTTTTTTGTCAATAAAAGGTTCTCAGAGCTAAATTTATAAATTTGTGTTCAGTAAGCGATGCTCGTGATTATCAGTATCATAGAAATCGTCATTTGCGAATTCAGGAAAAAAGTGAATTTTGAAACCATGGGCTATAGTCCAGCAGAATTAAGCAAAATAGCCTCGGATTTCAAATCTCTGTAATTTTGTCAATGAACGGTTCTCAGAGCTCAATTTTCAAATTTGTATTCAGTAAGTGATGCTCCTGGTTGTCAATATCATAGAAATCGTCATTTGCGAATTCAAGTGCATTTTGAAACCATGAGCTATAGTCCAGCAGTATTAAGCAAAATAGCCTCGAATTTCAAATCTCTGTATTTTTGTCAATTAAAGGTTCTCAGAGCTAAATTTTCAAATTTGAGTTCAGTAAGTGATGCTCGTTCTTATCAATATCATAAAAATCGTCATTTGCGAATTCAGGAAAAAAGTGAATTTTGAAACCATGGGCTAATAATAAAATAATAAAAATAGCCTCGGATTTCAAATCTCACTACTTTTGTCAATAAAAGGTTCTCAGAGCTAAATTTTCAAATTTGTGTTCAGTCAGTGATGCTCGTGATTATAAATATCATAGAAATCGGTATTTGCGAATTCAAGAAAAAAGTTCAGTTTGAAACCATGGGCTATAGTCCAGCAGGATGAAGCAAAATAGCCTCGGATTTCAAATCTCTGTATTTTTGTCAATAAAATGTTCTCACAGCTAAATTTTCAAATTTGTGTTCAGTAAGTGATGCTCGTGGTTATCAATATAATACAAATCGTCATTTACGAATTCAGGAAAAAAGTGCATTTTGAAACCATGGGCTATAGTCCAGCAGGATGAAGCAAAATAGCCTCGGATTTCAAATCTCTGTATTTTTGTCAATAAAATGTTTTCAGAGCTAAATTTTCAAATTTGTGTTCAGTAAGTGATGCTCGTTCTTATCAATATCATAGAAATCGTCATTTTGCGAATTCAGGAAAAAAGTGCATTTTGAAACCATGGGCTATAGTCCAGCAGAATTAAGCAAAATAGCCTCGAGTTTCAAATCTCACTACTTTTGTCAATAAAAGGTTCTCAGAGCTAAATTTTCAAATTTGTGTTCAGTATGTGATGCTCGTGAATATCAGTATCATAGAAATCGTCATTTGCGAATTCAGGAAAAAAGTGCATTTTGAAACCATGAGCTATAGTCCAGCAGAATTAAGCAAAATAGCCTCGGATTTCAAATCTCACTACTTTTGTCAATAAAAGGTTCTTAGAGCTAAATTTTCAAATTTGTGTTCAGTATGTGATGCTCGTGATAATCAGTATCATAGAAATCGTCATTTGCGAATTCAGGAAAAAAGGTCATTTTGAAACCATGGGCTATAGTCCAGCAGAATTAAGCAAAATAGCCTCGGATTTCAAATCTCTGTATTTTTGTCAATAAAAGGTTCTCAGAGATAAATTTTCAAATTTGTGTTCAGTAAGTGATGCTCGTGCTTATCAATATCATAGAAATCGTCATTTGCGAATTCAGGAAAAAAGTGAATTTTGAAACCATGAGCTATAGTCCAGCAGAATTAAGCAAAATAGCCTCGAATTTCAGATCTCACTACTTTTGTCAATAAAAGGTTCTCAGAGCTAAATTTTCAAATTTGTGTTCAGTATGTGATGCTCGTGATTATCAATATCATAGAAATCGTCATTTGCGAATTCAGGAAAAAAGTGAATTTTGAAACCATGAGCTATAGTCCAGCAGAATTAAGCAAAATAGCCTCGAATTTCAAATCTTACTACTTTTGTCAATAAAAGGTTCTCAGAGCTAAATTTTCAAATTTGTGTTCAGTATGTGATGCTCGTGATAATCAGTATCATAGAAATCGTCATTTGCGAATTCAGGAAAAAAGGTCATTTTGAAACCATGGGCTATAGTCCAGCAGAATTAAGCAAAATAGCCTCGGATTTCAAATCTCTGTATTTTTGTCAATAAAAGGTTCTCAGAGATAAATTTTCAAATTTGTGTTCAGTAAGTGATGCTCGTGCTTATCAATATCATAGAAATCGTCATTTGCGAATTCAGGAAAAAAGTGAATTTTGAAACCATGAGCTATAGTCCAGCAGAATTAAGCAAAATAGCCTCGAATTTCAGATCTCACTACTTTTGTCAATAAAAGGTTCTCAGAGCTAAATTTTCAAATTTGTGTTCAGTATGTGATGCTCGTGATTATCAATATCATAGAAATCGTCATTTGCGAATTCAGGAAAAAAGTGAATTTTGAAACCATGAGCTATAGTCCAGCAGAATTAAGCAAAATAGCCTCGGATTTCAAATCTCTGTATTTTTGTCAATAAAATGTTTTCAGAGCTAAATTTTCAAATTTGTGTTCAGTAAGTGATGCTCGTTCTTATCAATATCATAGAAATCGTCATTTTGCGAATTCAGGAAAAAAGTGCATTTTGAAACCATGGGCTATAGTCCAGCAGAATTAAGCAAAATAGCCTCGAGTTTCAAATCTCACTACTTTTGTCAATAAAAGGTTCTCAGAGCTAAATTTTCAAATTTGTGTTCAGTATGTGATGCTCGTGAATATCAGTATCATAGAAATCGTCATTTGCGAATTCAGGAAAAAAGTGAATTTTGAAACCATGAGCTATAGTCCAGCAGAATTAAGCAAAATAGCCTCGGATTTCAAATCTCTGTATTTTTGTCAATAAAAGGTTCTCAGAGATAAATTTTCAAATTTGTGTTCAGTAAGTGATGCTCGTGCTTATCAATATCATAGAAATCGTCATTTGCGAATTCAGGAAAAAAGTGAATTTTGAAACCATGAGCTATAGTCCAGCAGAATTAAGCAAAATAGCCTCGAATTTCAAATCTTACTACTTTTGTCAATAAAAGGTTCTCAGAGCTAAATTTTCAAATTTGTGTTCTGTAAGTGATGCTCGTGGTAGTCGATATCATGGAAATCGTCATTTGCGAATTCAGGAAAAAAGGTCATTTTGAAACCATGGGCTATAGTCCAGCAGAATTAAGCAAAATAGCCTCGAATTCCAAATCTTACTACTTTTGTCAATAAAGGGTTCTCAGAGCTAAATTTTCAAATTTGTGTTCAGTAAGTGATGCTCGTGAATATCAGTATCATAGAAATCGTCATTTACGAATTCAGGAAAAAAGTGCATTTTGAAACCATGAGCTATAGTCCAGCAGAATTAAGCAAAATAGCCTCGGATTTCAAATCTCTGTATTTTTGTCAATAAAAGGTTCTCAGAGATAAATTTTCAAATTTGTGTTCAGTATGTGATGCTCGTGATTATCAGTATCATAGAAATCGTCATTTGCGAGTTCAGGTAAAAGTGAATTTTGAAACCATGGGCTATAGTCCAGCAGAATTAAGCACATAGCTTCGGATTTCAAATCTCTGTATTTTTGTCACTAAAAGGTTCTCAGAGATAAATTTTCATATTTGTGTTCACTAAGTGATGCTCGTGCTTATCAATATCATAGAAATCGTCATTTTGCGAATTCAGGAAAAAAGTGCATTTTGAAACCATGGGCTATAGTCCAGCAGAATTAAGCAAAATGGCCTCGAGTTTCAAATCTCACTACTTTTGTCAATAAAAGGTTCTCAGAGCTAAATTTTCAAATTCGTGTTCAGTAAGTGATGCTCGTTCTTATCAATATCATAGAAATCGTCATTTTGCGAATTCAGGAAAAAAGTGCATTTTGAAACCATGGGCTATAGTCCAGCAGAATTAAGCAAAATAGCCTCGAGTTTCAAATCTCACTACTTTTGTCAATAAAAGGTTCTCAGAGCTAAATTTTCAAATTTGTGTTCAGTATGTGATGCTCGTGAATATCAGTATCATAGAAATCGTCATTTGCGAATTCAGGAAAAAAGTGCATTTTGAAACCATGAGCTATAGTCCAGCAGTATTAAGCAAAATAGCCTCGAATTTCAAATCTCTGTATTTTTGTCAATTAACGGTTCTCAGAGCTAAATTTTCAAATTTGTGTTCAGTAAGTGATGCTCGTGGTTGTCAATATCATAGAAATCGTCATTTGCGAATTCAAGAAAAAAGTTCATTTTGAAACCATGGGCTATAGTCCAGCAGAATTAAGCAAAATAGCCTCGGATTTCAAATCTCTGTATTTTTGTCAATAAAATGTTCTCACAGCTAAATTTTCAAATTTGTGTTCACTAAGTGATGCTCGTGGTTATCAATATAATACAAATCGTCATTTGCGAATTCAGGAAAAAAGTGCATTTTGAAACCATGGGCTATAGTCCAGCAGGATGAAGCAAAATAGCCTCGAATTTCAAATCTCTGTATTTTTGTCAATTAACGGTTCTCAGAGCTAAATTTTCAAATTTGTGTTCACTAAGTGATGCTCGTGGTTATCAATATAATACAAATCGTCATTTGCGAATTCAGGAAAAAAGTGCATTTTGAAACCATGGGCTATAGTCCAGCAGAATTAAGCAAAATAGCCTCGAATTTCAGATCTCACTACTTTTGTCAATAAAAGGTTCTCAGAGCTAAATTTTCAAATTTGTGTTCAGTAAGTGATGCTCGTTCTTATCAATATCATAGGAATCGTCATTTGCGAATTCAGGAAAAAAGTGCATTTTGAAACCATGGGCTATAGTCCAGCAGAATTAAGCAAAATAGCCTCGGATTTCAAATCTCTGTATTTTTGTCAATAAAATGTTCTCACAGCTAAATTTTCAAATTTGTGTTCACTAAGTGATGCTCGTGGTTATCAATACAATACAAATCGTCATTTGCGAATTCAGGAAAAAAGTGCATTTTGAAACCATGGGCTATAGTCCAGCAGGATGAAGCAAAATAGCCTCGAATTTCAAATCTCTGTATTTTTGTCAATTAACGGTTCTCAGAGCTAAATTTTCAAATTTGTGTTCAGTAAGTGATGCTCGTGCTTATCAATATCATAGAAATCGTCATTTGAGAATTCAGGAAAAAAGTACATTTTGAAACCATGAGCTATAGTCCAGCAGTATTAAGCAAAATAGCCTCGAATTTCAAATCTCTGTATTTTTGTCAATAAAAGGTTCTCAGAGCTAAATTTTCAAATTTGTATTCAATAAGTGATGCTCGTGGTTGTCAATATCATAGAAATCGTCATTTGCGAATTCAGGAAAAAAGTGCATTTTGAAACCATGGACTATAGTCCAGCAGAATTAAGCAAAATAGCCTCGGATTTCAAATCTCACTTTTTTTGTCAATAAAAGGTTCTCAGAGCTAAATTTATAAATTTGTGTTCAGTAAGCGATGCTCGTGATTATCAGTATCATAGAAATCGTCATTTGCGAATTCAGGAAAAAAGTGAATTTTGAAACCATGGGCTATAGTCCAGCAGAATTAAGCAAAATAGCCTCGGATTTCAAATCTCTGTAATTTTGTCAATGTACGGTTCTCAGCGCTAAATTTTCAAATTTGTGTTCAGTAAGTGATGCTCGTGATTATCAGTATCATAGAAATCATCATTTGCGAATTCAGGAAAAAAGTGCGTTTTGAAACCATGAGCTATAGTCCAGCAGTATTAAGCAAAATAGCCTCGAATTTCAAATCTCTGTATTTTTGTCAATAAAAGGTTCTCAGAGCTCAATTTTCAAATTCGTGTTCAGTAAGTGATGCTCGTTCTTATCAATATCATAGAAATCGTCATTTTGCGAATTCAGGAAAAAAGTGCATTTTGAAACCATGGGCTATAGTCCAGCAGAATTAAGCAAAATAGCCTCGGATTTCAAATCTCTGTATTTTTGTCAATAAAAGGTTCTCAGAGATAAATTTTCAAATTTGTGTTCAGTATGTGATGCTCGTGATTATCAGAATCATAGAAATCGTCATTTGCGAGTTCAGGTAAAAGTGAATTTTGAAACCATGGGCTATAGTCCAGCAGAATTAAGCAAAATAGCCTCGAGTTTCAAATCTCACTACTTTTGTCAATAAAAGGTTCTCAGAGCTAAATTTTCAAATTTGTGTTCAGTAAGTGATGCTCGTTCTTATCAATATCATAGAAATCGTCATTTGCGAATTCAGGAAAAAAGTGCATTTTGAAACCATGGGCTATAGTCCAGCAGTATTAAGCAAAATAGCCTCGAATTTCAAATCTCTGTATTTTTGTCAATTAACGGTTCTCAGAGCTAAATTTTCAAATTTGTGTTCAGTAAGTGATGCTCGTGGTTGTCAATATCATAGAAATCGTCATTTGCGAATTCAAGAAAAAAGTTCATTTTGAAACCATGGGCTATAGTCCAGCAGAATTAAGCAAAATAGCCTCGAATTTCAGATCTCACTACTTTTGTCAATAAAAGGTTCTCAGAGCTAAATTTTCAAATTTGTGTTCAGTAAGTGATGCTCGTTCTTATCAATATCATAGAAATCGTCATTTGCGAATTCAGGAAAAAAGTGCATTTTGAAACCATGGGCTATAGTCCAGCAGAATTAAGCAAAATAGCCTCGGATTTCAAATCTCTGTATTTTTGTCAATAAAATGTTCTCACAGCTAAATTTTCAAATTTGTGTTCACTAAGTGATGCTCGTGGTTATCAATATAATACAAATCGTCATTTGCGAATTCAGGAAAAAAGTGCATTTTGAAACCATGGGCTATAGTCCAGCAGGATGAAGCAAAATAGCCTCGAATTTCAAATCTCTGTATTTTTGTCAATTAACGGTTCTCAGAGCTAAATTTTCAAATTTGTGTTCAGTAAGTGATGCTCGTGCTTATCAATATCATAGAAATCGTCATTTGAGAATTCAGGAAAAAAGTACATTTTGAAACCATGAGCTATAGTCCAGCAGTATTAAGCAAAATAGCCTCGAATTTCAAATCTCTGTATTTTTGTCAATAAAAGGTTCTCAGAGCTAAATTTTCAAATTTGTATTCAATAAGTGATGCTCGTGGTTGTCAATATCATAGAAATCGTCATTTGCGAATTCAGGAAAAAAGTGCTTTTTGAAACCATGGACTATAGTCCAGCAGAATTAAGCAAAATAGCCTCGGATTTCAAATCTCACTTTTTTTGTCAATAAAAGGTTCTCAGAGCTAAATTTATAAATTTGTGTTCAGTAAGCGATGCTCGTGATTATCAGTATCATAGAAATCGTCATTTGCGAATTCAGGAAAAAAGTGAATTTTGAAACCATGGGCTATAGTCCAGCAGAATTAAGCAAAATAGCCTCGGATTTCAAATCTCACTACTTTTGTCAATAAAAGGTTCTCAGAGCTAAATTTTCAAATTTGTGTGGAGTAAGTGATGCTCGTGATAATCAGTATCATAGAAATCGTCCTTTGCGAATTCAGGAAGAAAGTTCATTTTGAAACCATGGGCTATAGTCCAGCAGAATTAAGCAAAATAGCCTCGGATTTCAAATCTCACTTTTTTTGTCAATAAAAGGTTCCCAGAGCTTAATTTTTAAATTTGTGTTCAATAAAAGATGTTTGTGAGTATCGGTATTATAGAAATCGTCATTTGCGAATTCAGGAAAAAAGTTCATTTTGAAACCATGGGCTATAGTCCAGCAGAATTAAGCAAAATAGCCTCGGATTTCAAATCTTACTACTTTTGTCAATAAAAGGTTCTCAGAGCTAAATTTTCAAATTTGTGTCCAGTAAGTGATGTTCGTGATTACCAGTATCATAGAAATATTCATTTGCGAATTCAGGAAAAAAGTTCATTTTGAAACCATGGGCTATAGTCCAGCAGAATTAAGCAAAATAGCCTCGAATTTCAAATCTCTGTATTTTTGTCAATAAAAGGTTTTCAGAGCTAAATTTTCAAATTTGTGTTCAGTAAGTGATGCTCGTAGTTGTCAATATCATAGAAATCGTCATTTGCGAATTCAGGAAAAAAGTGCATTTTGAAACCATGAGCTATAGTCCAGCAGTATTAAGCAAAATAGCCTCGAATTTCAAATCTCTGTATTTTTGTCAATTAAAGGTTCTCAGAGCTAAATTTTCAAATTTGTGTTCAGTAAGTGATGCTCGTTCTTATCAATATCATAGAAATCGTCATTTGCGAATTCAGGAAAAAAGTGAATTTTGAAACCATGGGCTATAGTCCAGATGAATTAAGCAAAATAGCCTCGGATTTCAAATCTCTGTATTTTTGTCAATAAAAAGTTCTCAGAGCCTAATTTTCAAATTCGTGTTCAGTAAGTGATGCTCGTTCTTATCAATATCATAGAAATCGTCATTTGCGAATTCAGGAAAAAAGTGAACTTTGAAACCATGAGCTATAGTCCAGCAGAATTAAGCAAAATAGCCTCGGATTTCAAATCTCACTATTTTGTCAATAAAAGGTTCCCAGAGCTTAATTTTTAAATTTGCGTTCAATAAGAGATGTTCGTGAGTATAGGTATTATAGAAATCGTCATTTGCGAATTCAGGAAAAAAGTTCATTTTGAAACCATGGGCTATAGTCCAGCAGAATTAAGCGAAATAGCCTCGGATTTCAAATCTCTGTATTTTTGTCAATAAAAGGTTCTCAGAGCTAAATTTTCAAATTTGTGTTCAGTAAGTGATGTTCGTGATTATCAGTATCATAGAAATATTCATTTGCGAATTCAGGAAAAAAGTGCATTTTGAAATAATGGTGTCCAGCAGAATTAAGCGAAATAGCCTCGGTTTTCAAATCTCGGTATTTTTGTCAATAAAAGGTTTTTAGACCTAAATATTCAAATTTGTGTTCAGTGAGTGATGCTCGTGCTTATCAATATCATAGAAATCGTCATTTGCGAATTCAGGAAAAAAGTGAACTTTGAAACCATGAGCTATAGTCCAGCAGAATTAAGCAAAATAGCCTCGAATTTCAAATCTCACTACTTTTGTCAATAAAAGGTTCTCAGAGCTAAATTTTCAAATTTGTGTTGAGTAAGTGATGCTCGTGATAATCAGTATCATAGAAATCGTCATTTGCGAATTCAGGAAGAAAGTTCATTTTGAAACCATGGGTTATAGTCCAGCAGAATTAAGCAAAATAGCATCGGATTTCAAATCTCGGTATTTTTGTCAATAAAAGGTTTTCAGAGCTAAATTTTCAAATTTGTGTTCAGTAAGTGATGCTCGTGCTTATCAATATCATAGAAATCGTCATTTGCGAATTCAGGAAAAAAGTGAACTTTGAAACCATGAGCTATAGTCCAGCAGAATTAAGCAAAATAGCCTCGGATTTCAAATCTCACTACTTTTGTCAATAAAAGGTTCTCAGAGCTAAATTTTCAAATTTGTGTTGAGTAAGTGATGCTCGTGATAATCAGTATCAAAGAAATCGTCTTTTGCGAATTCAGGAAGAAAGTTCATTTTGAAACCATGGGCTAGAGTCCAGCAGAATTAAGCAAAATAGCCTCGAATTTCAAATCTCACTACTTTTGTCAATGAAAGGTTCTCAGAGCTAAATTTTCAAATTTGTGTTGAGTAAGTGATGCTCGTGATAATCAGTATCAAAGAAATCGTCTTTTGCGAATTCAGGAAGAAAGTTCATTTTGAAACCATGGGCTAGAGTCCAGCAGAATTAAGAAAAATAGCCTCGAATTTCAAATCTTACTACTTTTGTCAATAAAAGGTTCTCAGAGCTAAATTTTCAAATTTGTGTTCAGTAAGTGATGCTCGTGCTTATCAATATCATAGAAATCGTCATTTGCGAATTCAGGAAAAAAGGTCATTTTGAAACCATGGGCTATAGTCCAGCAGAATTAAGCGAAATAGCCTCGGATTTCAAATCTCTGTATTTTTGTCAATAAAAGGTTCTCAGAGCTAAATTTTCAAATGTGTGTTCAGTAAGTGATATTCGTGATTATCAGTATCATAGAAATATTCATTTGCAAATTCAGGAAAAAATTGCATTTTGAAACCACGGGCTGTAGTCCAGCAGAATTAAGCAAAATAGCCTCGAATTTCAAATCTCTGTATTTTTGTCAATAAAAGGTTCTCAGAGCTAAATTTTCAAATTTGTGTTCAGTAATTGATGTTCGTGATTATCAGTATCATAGAAATATTCATTTAGGAAAAAAGTGCATTTTGAAACCATGGGCTATAGTCCAGCAGAATTAAGCAAAATTACCTCGAATTTCAAATCTCACTATTATGTCAATTAAAGGTTCTCGGAGTTAAATTTTCAAATTTGTGTTCAGTAAGTTATGCTCGTGCTTATCGATATCATAGAAATCGTCATTTGCGAATTCAGGAAAAAAATTGCATTTTGAAACCACGGGCTGTAGTCCAGCAGAATTAAGCGAAATAGCCTCGGATTTCAAATCTCTGTATTTTTGTCAATAAAAGGTTCTCAGAGCTAAATTTTCAAATTTGTGTTCAGTAAGTGATGTTCGTGATTATCAGTATCAAAGAAATATTCATTTAGGAAGAAAGTGCATTTTGAAACCATGGGCTGTAGTCCAGCAGAATTAAGCAAAATTACCTCGAATTTCAAATCTCACTATTATGTCAATTAAAGGTTCTCGGAGTTAAATTTTCAAATTTGTGTTCAGTAAGTGATGCTCGTGCTTATCAATATCATAGAAATCGTCATTTGCGAATTCAGGAAAAAATTGCATTTTGAAACCACGGGCTGTAGTCCAGCAGAATTAAGCGAAATAGGCTCGGATTTCAAATCTCTGTATTTTTGTCAATAAAAGGTTCTCAGAGCTAAATTTTCAAATTTGTGTTCAGTAGGTGATGCTCGTGATTATAGATATCATAGAAATCGTCATTTGCGAATTCAGGAAAAAAGTGCATCTTGAAACCATGGGCTATAGTCCAGCAGAATTAAGCGAAATAGCCTCGGATTTCAAATCTCTGTATTTTTGTCAATAAAAGGTTCTCAGAGCTAAATTTTCAAATTTGTGTTCAGTAAGTGATGTTCGTGATTATCAGTATCATAGAAATATTCATTTGCGAATTCAGGAAAAAAGTGCATTTTGAAATAATGGTGTCCAGCAGAATTAAGCGAAATAGCCTCGGATTTCAAATCTCGGTATTTTTGTCAATAAAAGGTTTTCAGAGTTAAATTTTCAAATTTGTGTTCAGTGAGTGATGCTCGTGCTTATCAATATCATAGAAATCGTCATTTGCGAATTCAGGAAAAAAGTGAACTTTGAAACCATGAGCTATAGTCCAGCAGAATTAAGCAAAATAGCCTCGAATTTCAAATCTCACTACTTTTGTCAATAAAAGGTTCTCAGAGCTAAATTTTCAAATTTGTGTTGAGTAAGTGATGCTCGTGATAATCAGTATCATAGAAATCGTCATTTGCGAATTCAGGAAGAAAGTTCATTTTGAAACAAGTCCAGCAGAATTAAGCAAAATAGCATCGGATTTCAAATCTCGGTATTTTTGTCAATAAAAGGTTTTCAGAGCTAAATTTTCAAATTTGTGTTCAGTAAGTGATGCTCGTGCTTATCAATATCATAGAAATCGTCATTTGCGAATTCAGGAAAAAAGGTCATTTTGAAACCATGGGCTATAGTCCAGCAGAATTAAGCGAAATAGCCTCGGATTTCAAATCTCTGTATTTTTGTCAATAAAAGGTTCTCAGAGCTAAATTTTCAAATGTGTGTTCAGTAAGTGATGTTCGTGATTATCAGTATCATAGAAATATTCATTTGCAAATTCAGGAAAAAATTGCATTTTGAAACCACGGGCTGTAGTCCAGCAGAATTAAGCAAAATAGCCTCGAATTTCAAATCTCTGTATTTTTGTCAATAAAAGGTTCTCAGAGCTAAATTTTCAAATTTGTGTTCAGTAATTGATGTTCGTGATTATCAGTATCATAGAAATATTCATTTAGGAAAAAAGTGCATTTTGAAACCATGGGCTATAGTCCAGCAGAATTAAGCAAAATTACCTCGAATTTCAAATCTCACTATTATGTCAATTAAAGGTTCTCGGAGTTAAATTTTCAAATTTGTGTTCAGTAAGTTATGCTCGTGCTTATCGATATCATAGAAATCGTCATTTGCGAATTCAGGAAAAAATTGCATTTTGAAACCACGGGCTGTAGTCCAGCAGAATTAAGCGAAATAGCCTCGGATTTCAAATCTCTGTATTTTTGTCAATAAAAGGTTCTCAGAGCTAAATTTTCAAATTTGTGTTCAGTAAGTGATGTTCGTGATTATCAGTATCAAAGAAATATTCATTTAGGAAGAAAGTGCATTTTGAAACCATGGGCTGTAGTCCAGCAGAATTAAGCAAAATTACCTCGAATTTCAAATCTCACTATTATGTCAATTAAAGGTTCTCGGAGTTAAATTTTCAAATTTGTGTTCAGTAAGTGATGCTCGTGCTTATCAATATCATAGAAATCGTCATTTGCGAATTCAGGAAAAAATTGCATTTTGAAACCACGGGCTGTAGTCCAGCAGAATTAAGCGAAATAGGCTCGGATTTCAAATCTCTGTATTTTTGTCAATAAAAGGTTCTCAGAGCTAAATTTTCAAATTTGTGTTCAGTAGGTGATGCTCGTGATTATAGATATCATAGAAATCGTCATTTGCGAATTCAGGAAAAAAGTGCATCTTGAAACCATGGGCTATAGTCCAGCAGAATTAAGCGAAATAGCCTCGGATTTCAAATCTCGGTATTTTTGTCAATAAAAGGTTTTCAGAGTTAAATTTTCAAATTTGTGTTCAGTGAGTGATGCTCGTGCTTATCAATATCATAGAAATCGTCATTTGCGAATTCAGGAAAAAAGTGAACTTTGAAACCATGAGCTATAGTCCAGCAGAATTAAGCAAAATAGCCTCGAATTTCAAATCTCACTACTTTTGTCAATAAAAGGTTCTCAGAGCTAAATTTTCAAATTTGTGTTGAGTAAGTGATGCTCGTGATAATCAGTATCATAGAAATCGTCATTTGCGAATTCAGGAAGAAAGTTCATTTTGAAACAAGTCCAGCAGAATTAAGCAAAATAGCATCGGATTTCAAATCTCGGTATTTTTGTCAATAAAAGGTTTTCAGAGCTAAATTTTCAAATTTGTGTTCAGTAAGTGATGCTCGTGCTTATCAATATCATAGAAATCGTCATTTGCGAATTCAGGAAAAAAGTTCATTTTGAAACCATGGGCTATAGTCCAGCAGAATTTAGAAAAATAGCCTCGAATTTTGAATCTCACTACTTTTGTCAATAAAAGGTTCTCAGAGCTAAATTTTCAAATTTGTGTTCAGTATGTGATGCTCGTGAATATCAGTATCATAGAAATCGTCATTTGCGAAATCAGGAAAAAAGTGAATTTTGAAACCATGGGCTATAGTCCAGCAGAATTAAGCAAAATAGCCTCAGATTTCAAATCTCAATTTTTTTGTCAAAAAAAGGTTCTCAGAGCTTAATTTTTAAATTTGTGTTCAATAAGAGATGTTCGTGAGTATCGGTATTATAGAAATCGTCATTTGCGAATTCAGGAAGAAAGTTCATTTTGAAACCATGGGCTATAGTCCAGCAGAATTAAGCAAAATAGCCTCGGATTTCAAATCTCACTTTTTTTGTCAAAAAAAGGTTCTCAGAGCTTAATTTTTAAATTTGTGTTCAATAAGAGATGTTCGTGAGTATCGGTATTATAGAAATCGTCATTTGCGAATTCAGGAAAAAAGTTCATTTTGAAACCATGGGCTATAGTCCAGCAGAATTAAGAAAAATAGCCTCGAATTTCAAATCTTACTACTTTTGTCAATAAAAGGTTCTCAGAGCTAAATTTTCAAATTTGTGTTCAGTAAGTGATGCTCATGCTTATCAATATCATAGAAATCGTCATTTGCGAATTCAGGAAAAAAGTTCATTTTGAAACCATGGGCTATAGTCCAGCAGAATTTAGAAAAATAGCCTCGAATTTTGAATCTCACTACTTTTGTCAATAAAAGGTTCTCAGAGCTAAATTTTCAAATTTGTGTTGAGTAAGTGATGCTCGTGATAATCAGTATCATAGAAATCGTCATTTGCGAATTCAGGAAGAAAGTTCATTTTGAAACAAGTCCAGCAGAATTAAGCAAAATAGCATCGGATTTCAAATCTCGGTATTTTTGTCAATAAAAGGTTTTCAGAGTTAAATTTTCAAATTTGTGTTCAGTGAGTGATGCTCGTGCTTATCAATATCATAGAAATCGTCATTTGCGAATTCAGGAAAAAAGTGAACTTTGAAACCATGAGCTATAGTCCAGCAGAATTAAGCAAAATAGCCTCGAATTTCAAATCTCACTACTTTTGTCAATAAAAGGTTCTCAGAGCTAAATTTTCAAATTTGTGTTGAGTAAGTGATGCTCGTGATAATCAGTATCATAGAAATCGTCATTTGCGAATTCAGGAAGAAAGTTCATTTTGAAACAAGTCCAGCAGAATTAAGCAAAATAGCATCGGATTTCAAATCTCGGTATTTTTGTCAATAAAAGGTTTTCAGAGCTAAATTTTCAAATTTGTGTTCAGTAAGTGATGCTCGTGCTTATCAATATCATAGAAATCGTCATTTGCGAATTCAGGAAAAAAGTTCATTTTGAAACCATGGGCTATAGTCCAGCAGAATTTAGAAAAATAGCCTCGAATTTTGAATCTCACTACTTTTGTCAATAAAAGGTTCTCAGAGCTAAATTTTCAAATTTGTGTTCAGTATGTGATGCTCGTGAATATCAGTATCATAGAAATCGTCATTTGCGAAATCAGGAAAAAAGTTCATTTTGAAACCATGGGCTATAGTCCAGCAGAATTAAGCAAAATAGCCTCAGATTTCAAATCTCAATTTTTTTGTCAAAAAAAGGTTCTCAGAGCTTAATTTTTAAATTTGTGTTCAATAAGAGATGTTCGTGAGTATCGGTATTATAGAAATCGTCATTTGCGAATTCAGGAAGAAAGTTCATTTTGAAACCATGGGCTATAGTCCAGCAGAATTAAGCAAAATAGCCTCGGATTTCAAATCTCACTTTTTTTGTCAAAAAAAGGTTCTCAGAGCTTAATTTTTAAATTTGTGTTCAATAAGAGATGTTCGTGAGTATCGGTATTATAGAAATCGTCATTTGCGAATTCAGGAAAAAAGTTCATTTTGAAACCATGGGCTATAGTCCAGCAGAATTAAGAAAACTAGCCTCGAATTTCAAATCTTACTACTTTTGTCAATAAAAGGTTCTCAGAGCTAAATTTTCAAATTTGTGTTCAGTAAGTGATGCTCGTGCTTATCAATATCATAGAAATCGTCATTTGCGAATTCAGGAAAAAATTGCATTTTGAAACCACGGGCTGTAGTCCAGCAGAATTAAGCGAAATAGCCTCGGATTTCAAATCTCTGTATTTTTGTCAATAAAAGGTTCTCAGAGCTAAATTTTCAAATGTGTGTTCAGTAAGTGATGTTCGTGATTATCAGTATCATAGAAATATTCATTTGCAAATTCAGGAAAAAATTGCATTTTGAAACCACGGGCTGTAGTCCAGCAGAATTAAGCAAAATAGCCTCGAATTTCAAATCTCTGTATTTTTGTCAATAAAAGGTTCTCAGAGCTAAATTTTCAAATTTGTGTTCAGTAATTGATGTTCGTGATTATCAGTATCATAGAAATATTCATTTAGGAAAAAAGTGCATTTTGAAACCATGGGCTATAGTCCAGCAGAATTAAGCAAAATTACCTCGAATTTCAAATCTCACTATTATGTCAATTAAAGATTCTCGGAGTTAAATTTTCAAATTTGTGTTCAGTAAGTGATGCTCGTGCTTATCAATATCATAGAAATCGTCATTTGCGAATTCAGGAAAAAATTGCATTTTGAAACCACGGGCTGTAGTCCAGCAGAATTAAGCGAAATAGCCTCGGATTTCAAATCTCTGTATTTTTGTCAATAAAAGGTTCTCAGAGCTAAATTTTCAAATTTGTGTTCAGTAAGTGATGTTCGTGATTATCAGTATCAAAGAAATATTCATTTAGGAAAAAAGTGCATTTTGAAACCATGGGCTGTAGTCCAGCAGAATTAAGCAAAATTACCTCGAATTTCAAATCTCACTATTATGTCAATTAAAGGTTCTCGGAGTTAAATTTTCAAATTTGTGTTCAGTAAGTGATGTTCGTGATTATCAGTATCATAGAAATATTCATTTAGGAAAAAAGTGCATTTTGAAACCATGGGCTATAGTCCAGCAGAATTAAGCAAAATTACCTCGAATTTCAAATCTCAATATTATGTCAATTAAAGGTTCTCGGAGTTAAATTTTCAAATTTGTGTTCAGTAAGTGATGCTCGTGCTTATCAATATCATAGAAATCGTCATTTGCGAATTCAGGAAAAAAGTGCATTTTGAAACCATGGGCTATAGTCCAGCAGAATTAAGCGAAATAGCCTCGGATTTCAAATCTCTGTATTTTTGTCAATAAAAGGTTCTCAGAGCTAAATTTTCAAATTTGTGTTCAGTAGGTGATGCTCGTGATTATAGATATCATAGAAATCGTCATTTGCGAATTCAGGAAAAAAGTGCATTTTGAAACCATGGGCTATAGTCCAGCAGAATTAAGCGAAATAGCCTCGGATTTCAAATCTCTGTATTTTTGTCAATAAAAGGTTCTCAGAGCTAAATTTTCAAATGTGTGTTCAGTAAGTGATGTTCGTGATTATCAGTATCATAGAAATATTCATTTGCGAATTCAGGAAAAAATTGCATTTTGAAACCACGGGCTGTAGTCCAGCAGAATTAAGCAAAATAGCCACGAATTTCAAATCTTACTACTTTTGTCAATAAAAGGTTCTCAGAGCTAAATTTTCAAATTTGTGTTCAGTAAGTGATGCTCGTGCTTATAAATATCGTAGAAATCGTCATTTACGAATCCAGGAAAAAAGTTCATTTTGAAATCATGGTGTCCAGCAGAATTAAGCAAAATAGCCTCGGATTTCAAATCTCTGTATTTTTGTCAATAAAAGGTTTTCAGAGCTAAATTTTCAAATGTGTGTTCAGTAAGTGATGTTCGTGATTATCAGTATCATAGAAATATTCATTTGCGAATTCAGGAAAAAAGTTCATTTTGAAACCACGGGCTGTAGTCCAGCAGAATTAAGCAAAATAGCCTCGAATTTCAAATCTTACTACTTTTGTCAATAAAAGGTTCTCAGAGCTAAATTTTCAAATTTGTGTTCAGTAAGTGATGCTCGTGCTTATAAATATCGTAGAAATCGTCATTTACGAATTCAGGAAAAAAGTGCATTTTGAAATCATGGTGTCCAGCAGAATTAAGCAAAATAGCCTCGGATTTCAAATCTCTGTATTTTTGTCAATAAAAGGTTTTCAGAGCTAAATTTTCAAATGTGTGTTCAGTAAGTGATGTTCGTGATTATCAGTATCATAGAAATATTCATTTGCGAATTCAGGAAAAAAGTTCATTTTGAAACCACGGGCTGTAGTCCAGCAGAATTAAGCAAAATAGCCTCGAATTTCAAATCTTACTACTTTTGTCAATAAAAGGTTCTCAGAGCTAAATTTTCAAATTTGTGTTCAGTAAGTGATGTTCGTGATTATCAGTATCATAGAAATATTCATTTAGGAAAAAAGTGCATTTTGAAACCATGGGCTATAGTCCAGCAGAATTAAGCAAAATAACCTCGAATTTCAAATCTCACTATTATGTCAATTAAAGGTTCTCGGAGTTAAATTTTCAAATTTGTGTTCAGTAAGTGATGCTCGTGCTTATCAATATCATAGAAATCGTCATTTGCGAATTCAGGAAAAAAGGTCATTTTGAAACCATGGGCTATAGTCCAGCAGAATTAAGCGAAATAGCCTCGGATTTCAAATCTCTGTATTTTTGTCAATAAAAGGTTCTCAGAGCTAAATTTTCAAATTTGTGTTCAGTAGGTGATGCTCGTGATTATAGATATCATAGAAATCGTCATTTGCGAATTCAGGAAAAAAGTGCATTTTGAAACCATGGGCTATAGTCCAGCAGAATTAAGCGAAATAGCCTCGGATTTCAAATCTCTGTATTTTTGTCAATAAAAGGTTCTCAGAGCTAAATTTTCAAATTTGTGTTCAGTAAGTGATATTCGTGATTATCAGTATCATAGAAATATTCATTTAGGAAAAAAGTGCATTTTGAAACCATGGGCTATAGTCCAGCAGAATTAAGCAAAATAACCTCGAATTTCAAATCTCACTATTATGTCAATTAAAGGTTCTCGGAGTTAAATTTTCAAATTTGTGTTCAGTAAGTGATGCTCGTGCTTATCAATATCATAGAAATCGTCATTTGCGAATTCAGGAAAAAAGTGCATTTTGAAACCATGGGCTATAGTCCAGCAGAATTAAGCGAAATAGCCTCGGATTTCAAATCTCTGTATTTTTGTCAATAAAAGGTTCTCAGAGCTAAATTTTCAAATTTGTGTTCAGTAGGTGATGCTCGTGATTATAGATATCATAGAAATCGTCATTTGCGAATTCAGGAAAAAAGTGCATTTTGAAACCATGGGCTATAGTCCAGCAGAATTAAGCGAAATAGCCTCGGATTTCAAATCTCTGTATTTTTGTCAATAAAAGGTTCTCAGAGCTAAATTTTCAAATGTGTGTTCAGTAAGTGATGTTCGTGATTATCAGTATCATAGAAATATTCATTTGCGAATTCAGGAAAAAATTGCATTTTGAAACCACGGGCTGTAGTCCAGCAGAATTAAGCAAAATAGCCACGAATTTCAAATCTTACTACTTTTGTCAATAAAAGGTTCTCAGAGCTAAATTTTCAAATTTGTGTTCAGTAAGTGATGCTCGTGCTTATAAATATCGTAAAAATCGTCATTTACGAATTCAGGAAAAAAGTTCATTTTGAAATCATGGTGTCCAGCAGAATTAAGCAAAATAGCCTCGGATTTCAAATCTCTGTATTTTTGTCAATAAAAGGTTTTCAGAGCTAAATTTTCAAATGTGTGTTCAGTAAGTGATGTTCGTGATTATCAGTATCATAGAAATATTCATTTGCGAATTCAGGAAAAAAGTTCATTTTGAAACCACGGGCTGTAGTCCAGCAGAATTAAGCAAAATAGCCTCGAATTTCAAATCTTACTACTTTTGTCAATAAAAGGTTCTCAGAGCTAAATTTTCAAATTTGTGTTCAGTAAGTGATGTTCGTGATTATCAGTATCATAGAAATATTCATTTAGGAAAAAAGTGCTTTTTGAAACCATGGGCTATAGTCCAGCAGAATTAAGCGAAATAGCCTCGGATTTCAAATCTCTGTATTTTTGTCAATAAAAGGTTCTCAGAGCTAAATTTTCAAATTTTTGTTCAGTAAGTGATGTTCGTGATTATCAGTATCATAGAAATATTCATTTAGGAAAAAAGTGCATTTTGAAACCATGGGCTATAGTCCAGCAGAATTAAGCAAAATAACCTCGAATTTCAAATCTCACTATTATGTCAATTAAAGGTTCTCGGAGTTAAATTTTCAAATTTGTGTTCAGTAAGTGATGCTCGTGCTTATCAATATCATAGAAATCGTCATTTGCGAATTCAGGAAAAAAGGTCATTTTGAAACCATGGGCTATAGTCCAGCAGAATTAAGCGAAATAGCCTCGGATTTCAAATCTCTGTATTTTTGTCAATAAAAGGTTCTCAGAGCTAAATTTTCAAATTTGTGTTCAGTAGGTGATGCTCGTGATTATAGATATCATAGAAATCGTCATTTGCGAATTCAGGAAAAAAGTGCATTTTGAAACCATGGGCTATAGTCCAGCAGAATTAAGCGAAATAGCCTCGGATTTCAAATCTCTGTATTTTTGTCAATAAAAGGTTCTCAGAGCTAAATTTTCAAATTTGTGTTCAGTAAGTGATATTCGTGATTATCAGTATCATAGAAATATTCATTTAGGAAAAAAGTGCATTTTGAAACCATGGGCTATAGTTCAGCAGAATTAAGCAAAATAACCTCGAATTTCAAATCTCACTATTATGTCAATTAAAGGTTTTCGGAGTTAAATTTTCAAATTTGTGTTCAGTTAGTGATGCTCGTGCTTATCAATATCATAGAAATCGTCATTTGCGAATTCAGGAAAAAAGGTCATTTTGAAACCATGGGCTATAGTCCAGCAGAATTAAGCGAAATAGCCTCGGATTTCAAATCTCTGTATTTTTGTCAATAAAAGGTTCTCAGAGCTAAATTTTCAAATTTGTGTTCAGTAGGTGATGCTTGTGATTATAGATATCATAGAAATCGTCATTTGCGAATTCAGGAAAAAAGTGCATTTTGAAACCATGGGCTATAGTCCAGCAGAATTAAGCGAAATAGCCTCGGATTTCAGATCTCTGTATTTTTGTCAATAAAAGGTTCTCAGAGCTAAATTTTCAAATGTGTGTTCAGTAAGTGATGTTCGTGATTATCAGTATCATAGAAATATTCATTTGCGAATTCAGGAAAAAATTGCATTTTGAAACCACGGGCTGTAGTCCAGCAGAATTAAGCAAAATAGCCTCGAATTTCAAATCTTACTACTTTTGTCAATAAAAGGTTCTCAGAGCTAAATTTTCAAATTTGTGTTCAGTAAGTGATGCTCGTTCTTATAAATATCGTAGAAATCGTCATTTACGAATTCAGGAAAAAAGTGCATTTTGAAATCATGGTGTCCAGCAGAATTAAGCAAAATAGCCTCGGATTTCAAATCACTGTATTTTTGTCAATAAAAGGTTTTCAGAGCTAAATTTTCAAATTTGTGTTCAGTAAGTGATGCTCATGCTTATAAATATCATAGAAATCGTCATTTACGAATTCAGGAAAAAAGTGCATTTTGAAATCATGGTGTCCAGCAGAATTAAGCAAAATAGCCTCGGATTTCAAATCACTGTATTTTTGTCAATAAAAGGTTTTCAGAGCTAAATTTTCAAATTTGTGTTCAGTAAGTGAGGCTCGTGCTTATAAATATCATAGAAATCGTCATTTACGAATTCAGGAAAAAAGTGCTTTTTGAAACCATGGGCTATAGTCCAGCAGAATTAAGCGAAATAGCCTCGGATTTCAAATCTCTGTATTTTTGTCAATAAAAGGTTCTCAGAGCTAAATTTTCAAATTTTTGTTCAGTAAGTGATGTTCGTGATTATCAGTATCATAGAAATATTCATTTAGGAAAAAAGTGCATTTTGAAACCATGGGCTATAGTCCAGCAGAATTAAGCAAAATAACCTCGAATTTCAAATCTCACTATTATGTCAATTAAAGGTTTTCGGAGTTAAATTTTCAAATTTGTGTTCAGTTAGTGATGCTCGTGCTTATCAATATCATAGAAATCGTCATTTGCGAATTCAGGAAAAAAGGTCATTTTGAAACCATGGGCTATAGTCCAGCAGAATTAAGCGAAATAGCCTCGGATTTCAAATCTCTGTATTTTTGTCAATAAAAGGTTCTCAGAGCTAAATTTTCAAATTTGTGTTCAGTAGGTGATGCTTGTGATTATAGATATCATAGAAATCGTCATTTGCGAATTCAGGAAAAAAGTGCATTTTGAAACCATGGGCTATAGTCCAGCAGAATTAAGCGAAATAGCCTCGGATTTCAGATCTCTGTATTTTTGTCAATAAAAGGTTCTCAGAGCTAAATTTTCAAATGTGTGTTCAGTAAGTGATGTTCGTGATTATCAGTATCATAGAAATATTCATTTGCGAATTCAGGAAAAAATTGCATTTTGAAACCACGGGCTGTAGTCCAGCAGAATTAAGCAAAATAGCCTCGAATTTCAAATCTTACTACTTTTGTCAATAAAAGGTTCTCAGAGCTAAATTTTCAAATTTGTGTTCAGTAAGTGATGCTCGTTCTTATAAATATCGTAGAAATCGTCATTTACGAATTCAGGAAAAAAGTGCATTTTGAAATCATGGTGTCCAGCAGAATTAAGCAAAATAGCCTCGGATTTCAAATCACTGTATTTTTGTCAATAAAAGGTTTTCAGAGCTAAATTTTCAAATTTGTGTTCAGTAAGTGATGCTCATGCTTATAAATATCATAGAAATCGTCATTTACGAATTCAGGAAAAAAGTGCATTTTGAAATCATGGTGTCCAGCAGAATTAAGCAAAATAGCCTCGGATTTCAAATCACTGTATTTTTGTCAATAAAAGGTTTTCAGAGCTAAATTTTCAAATTTGTGTTCAGTAAGTGAGGCTCGTGCTTATAAATATCATAGAAATCGTCATTTACGAATTCAGGAAAAAAGTGCTTTTTGAAACCATGGGCTACAGTCCAGCAGAATTAAGCGAAATAGCCTCGGATTTCAAATCTCTGTATTTTTGTCAATAAAAGGTTCTCAGAGCTAAATTTTCAAATTTTTGTTCAGTAAGTGATGTTCGTGATTATCAGTATCATAGAAATATTCATTTAGGAAAAAAGTGCATTTTGAAACCATGGGCTATAGTCCAGCAGAATTAAGCAAAATAACCTCGAATTTCAAATCTCACTATTATGTCAATTAAAGGTTCTCGGAGTTAAATTTTCAAATTTGTGTTCAGTAAGTGATGCTCGTGCTTATCAATATCATAGAAATCGTCATTTGCGAATTCAGGAAAAAAGGTCATTTTGAAACCATGGGCTATAGTCCAGCAGAATTAAGCGAAATAGCCTCGGATTTCAAATCTCTGTATTTTTGTCAATAAAAGGTTCTCAGAGCTAAATTTTCAAATTTGTGTTCAGTAGGTGATGCTCGTGATTATAGATATCATAGAAATCGTCATTTGCGAATTCAGGAAAAAAGTGCATTTTGAAAACATGGGCTATAGTCCAGCAGAATTAAGCGAAATAGCCTCGGATTTCAAATCTCTGTATTTTTGTCAATAAAAGGTTCTCAGAGCTAAATTTTCAAATTTGTGTTCAGTAAGTGATGTTCGTGATTATCAGTATCATAGAAATATTCATTTTGGAAAAAAGTGCATTTTGAAACCATGGGCTATAATTCAGCAGAATTAAGCAAAATAACCTCGAATTTCAAATCTCACTATTATGTCAATTAAAGGTTTTCGGAGTTAAATTTTCAAATTTGTGTTCAGTTAGTGATGCTCGTGCTTATCAATATCATAGAAATCGTCATTTGCGAATTCAGGAAAAAAGCTCATTTTGAAACCATGGGCTATAGTCCAGCAGAATTAAGCGAAATAGCCTCGGATTTCAAATCTCTGTATTTTTGTCAATAAAAGGTTCTCAGAGCTAAATTTTCAAATGTGTGTTCAGTAAGTGATGTTCGTGATTATCAGTGTCATAGAAATATTCATTTGCGAATTCAGGAAAAAATTGCATTTTGAAACCACGGGCTGTAGTCCAGCAGAATTAAGCAAAATAGCCTCGAATTTCAAATCTTACTACTTTTGTCAATAAAAGGTTCTCAGAGCTAAATTTTCAAATTTGTGTTCAGTAAGTGATGCTCGTGCTTATAAATATCGTAGAAATCGTCATTTACGAATTCAGGAAAAAAGTGCATTTTGAAATCATGGTGTCCAGCAGAAAATTTCAAATCTCTGCATTTTTGTCAATAAAAGGTTTTCAGAGCTAAATTTTCAAATTTGTGTTCAGTAAGTGAGGCTCGTGCTTATAAATATCATAGAAATCGTCATTTACGAATTCAGGAGAACAGTGCGTTTTGAAACCATGAGCTATAGTCCAGCAGAATTAAGCAAAATAGCCTCGAATTTCAAATCTTACTACTTTTGTCAATAAAAGGTTCTCAGAGCTAAATTTTCAAATTTGTGTTCAGTAAGTGATGCTCGTGGTAGTCGATATCATAGAAATCGTCATTTGCGAATTCAGGAAAAAAGTGCATTTTGAAACCATGGGCTATAGTCCAGCAGAATTAAGCAAAATAGCCTCGGATTTCAAATCTCTGTATTTTTGTCAATAAAAGGTTCTCAGAGCTAAATTTTCAAATTTGTGTTCAGTAGGTGATGCTCGTGATTATAGATATCATAGAAATCGTCATTTGCGAATTCAGGAAAAAAGTGCATTTTGAAAACATGGGCTATAGTCCAGCAGAATTAAGCGAAATAGCCTCGGATTTCAAATCTCTGTATTTTTGTCAATAAAAGGTTCTCAGAGCTAAATTTTCAAATTTGTGTTCAGTAAGTGATGTTCGTGATTATCAGTATCATAGAAATATTCATTTAGGAAAAAAGTGCATTTTGAAACCATGGGCTATAGTTCAGCAGAATTAAGCAAAATAACCTCGAATTTCAAATCTCACTATTATGTCAATTAAAGGTTTTCGGAGTTAAATTTTCAAATTTGTGTTCAGTTAGTGATGCTCGTGCTTATCAATATCATAGAAATCGTCATTTGCGAATTCAGGAAAAAAGGTCATTTTGAAACCATGGGCTATAGTCCAGCAGAATTAAGCGAAATAGCCTCGGATTTCAAATCTCTGTATTTTTGTCAATAAAAGGTTCTCAGAGCTAAATTTTCAAATGTGTGTTCAGTAAGTGATGTTCGTGATTATCAGTATCATAGAAATATTCATTTGCGAATTCAGGAAAAAATTGCATTTTGAAACCACGGGCTGTAGTCCAGCAGAATTAAGCAAAATAGCCTCGAATTTCAAATCTTACTACTTTTGTCAATAAAAGGTTCTCAGAGCTAAATTTTCAAATTTGTGTTCAGTAAGTGATGCTCGTGCTTATAAATATCGTAGAAATCGTCATTTACGAATTCAGGAAAAAAGTGCATTTTGAAATCATGGTGTCCAGCAGAATTAAGCAAAATAGCCTCGGATTTCAAATCACTGTATTTTTGTCAATAAAAGGTTTTCAGAGCTAAATTTTCAAATTTGTGTTCAGTAAGTGATGCTCATGCTTATAAATATCATAGAAATCGTCATTTACGAATTCAGGAAAAAAGTGCATTTTGAAATCATGGTGTCCAGCAGAAAATTTCAAATCTCTGCATTTTTGTCAATAAAAGGTTTTCAGAGCTTAATTTTCAAATTTGTGTTCAGTAAGTGAGGCTCGTGCTTATAAATATCATAGAAATCGTCATTTACGAATTCAGGAGAACAGTGCATTTTGAAACCATGAGCTATAGTCCAGCAGAATTAAGCAAAATAGCCTCGAATTTCAAATCTTACTACTTTTGTCATAAAAGGTTCTCAGAGCTAAATTTTCAAATTTGTGTTCAGTAAGTGATGCTCGTGGTAGTCGATATCATAGAAATCGTCATTTGCGAATTCAGGAAAAAAGTGCATTTTGAAACCATGGGCTATAGTCCAGCAGAAAAAAGCAAAAGTTCTCAGAGATAAATTTTCAAATTCGTGTTCAGTAAGTGATGCTCGTGGTAGTCGATATCATAGAAATCGTCATTTGCGAATTCAGGAAAAAAGTGCATTTTGAAACCATGGGCTATAGTCCAGCAGAATTAAGCAAAATAGCCTCGGATTTCAAATCTCTGTATTTTTGTCAATAAAAGGTTCTCAGAGATAAATTTTCAAATTTGTGTTCAGTAAGTGATGCTCGTGCTTATCAATATCATAGAAATCGACATTTGCGAATTCAGGAGAAAAGTGCATTTTGAAACCATGAGCTATAGTCCAGCAGAATTAAGCAAAATAGCCTCGGATTTCAAATCTCACTATTTTGTCAATAAAAGGTTCTCAGAGCTAAATTTTCAAATTTGTGTTCAGTAAGTGATGCTCGTGGTAGTCGATATCATAGAAATCGTCATTTGCGAATTCAGGAAAAAAGGTTATTTTGAAACCATGGGCTATAGTCCAGCAGAATTAAGCAAAATAGCCTCGGATTTCAAATCTCTGTATTTTTGTCAATAAAAGGTTTTCAGAGCTAAATTTTCAAATTTGTGTTCAGTAAGTGATGCTCGTGCTTATAAATATCATAGAAATCGTCATTTACGAATTCAGGAAAAAGTGCATTTTGAAACCATGGGCTATAGTCCAGCAGAATTAAGCAAAATAGCCTCGGATTTCAAATCTCACTAATTTTGTCAATAAAAGGTTCTAAATTTTCAAATTTGTGTTCAATAAGTGATGTTTGTGATTATCAGTATTATGGAAATCGTCATTTGCGAATTCATTAAAAAAGCGCATTTTGAAACCATGAGCTATAGTCCAGCAGAATTAAGCAAAATAGCCTCGGATTTTAAATCTCACTATTTTGTCAATAAAAGGTTCTCAGAGCTAAATTTTCAAATTTGTGTTCAGTAAGTGATGCTCGTGCTTATCAATATCATAGAAATCGACATTTGCGAATTCAGGAGAGAAGTGCATTTTGAAACCATGAGCTATAGTCCAGCAGAATTAAGCAAAATAGCCTCGAATTTCAAATCTTACTACTTTTGTCAATAAAAGGTTCTCAGAGCTAAATTTTCAAATTTGTGTTCAGTAAGTGATGTTCGTGATTATCAGTATCATAGAAATATTCATTTGCGAATTCAGGAAAAAAGTGCATGTTTAAACCATAAGCTATAGCAGCAGCAGTATTAAGCAAAATAGCCTCGAATTTCAAATCTCTGTATTTTTGTCAATAAAAGGTTCTCAGAGCTAAATTTTCAAATTTGTGTTCAGTAAGTGATGCTCGTGCTTATCAATATCATAGAAATCGACATTTGCGAATTCAGGAGAAAAGTGCATTTTGAAACCATGAGCTATAGTCCAGCAGAATTAAGCAAAATAGCCTCGGATTTCAAATCTCACTATTTTGTCAATAAAAGGTTCTCAGAGCTAAATTTTCAAATTTGTGTTCAGTAAGTGATGCTCGTGGTAGTCGATATCATAGAAATCGTCATTTGCGAATTCAGGAAAAAAGGTTATTTTGAAACCATGGGCTATAGTCCAGCAGAATTAAGCAAAATAGCCTCGGATTTCAAATCTCTGTATTTTTGTCAATAAAAGGTTTTCAGAGCTAAATTTTCAAATTTGTGTTCAGTAAGTGATGCTCGTGCTTATAAATATCATAGAAATCGTCATTTACGAATTCAGGAAAAAGTGCATTTTGAAACCATGGGCTATAGTCCAGCAGAATTAAGCAAAATAGCCTCGGATTTCAAATCTCACTAATTTTGTCAATAAAAGGTTCTAAATTTTCAAATTTGTGTTCAATAAGTGATGTTTGTGATTATCAGTATTATGGAAATCGTCATTTGCGAATTCAGGAAAAAAGCGCATTTTTAAACCATGAGCTATAGTCCAGCAGAATTAAGCAAAATAGCCTCGGATTTCAAATCTCACTTCTTTTGTCAATAAAAGGTTCTCAGAGCTAAATTTTCAAATTTGTGTTCAGTTAGTGATGCTCGTGATTATCAATGTCATAGAAATCGTCATTTGCGAATTCACGAAAAAAATGCATTTCGAAACCATGGGCTATAGTCCAACAGAATTAAGCAAAATTGCCTCGGATTTCAAATATCTGTATTTTTGTCAATAAAAGGTTCTCAGAGCTAAATTTTCAAATTTGTGTTCAGTAAGTGATGCTCGTGATTATAAATATCATAGAAATTGTCATTTGCGAATTCAGAAAAAAATTGCATTTTGAAACCATGGGCTATAGTCCAGCAGAATTAAGCAAAATAGCCTCGGATTTCAAATCTCACTAATTTTGTCAATAAAAGGTTCTAAATTTTCAAATTTGTGTTCAATAAGTGATGTTCGTGATTATCGGTATTATGGAAATCGTCATTTGCGAATTCAGGAAAAAAGCGCATTTTTAAACCATGAGCTATAGTCCAGCAGAATTAAGCAAAATAGATTTGGATTTCAAATCTCTGTATTTTTGTCAATAAACGGTTCTCAGAGCTAAATTTTCAAATTTGTGTTCAGTAAGTGATGCTCGTCATTATAAATATCATAGAAATTGTCATTTGCGAATTCAGGAAAAAATTGCATTTTGAAACCATGGGCTATAGTACAGCAGAATTAAGCAAAATAGCCTCGGATTTCAAATCTCACTAATTTTGTCAATAAAAGGTTCTAAATTTTCAAATTTGTGTTCAATAAGTTTTGTTCGTGATTATCAGTATTATAGAAATCGTCATTTGCGAATTCAGGAAAAAAGTGCATTTTGAAATCATGGTGTCCAGCAGGATTAAGCAAAATAGCCTCGGATTTCAAATCTCTGTATTTTTGTCAATAATCGGTTCTCAGAAGTAAATTTTCAAATTTGTGTTCAGTAAGTGATGTTCGTGATTATCAGTATCATAGAAATCATCATTTGCGAATTCAGGAAAAAAGTGCATTTTTAAACCATGGGCTATAGTCCAGCAGAATTAAGCAAAATAGATTCGGATTTCAAATCTCTGTATTTTTGTCAATAATCGGTTCTCAGAAGTAAATTTTCAAATTTGTGTTCAGTAAGTGATGTTCGTGATTATCAGTTTCATAGAAATCGTCATTTGCGAATTCAGGAAAAAAATGCATGTTTAAACCATAAGCTATAGTCCAGCAGTATTAAGCAAAATAGCCTCGAATTTCAAATCTCTGTATTTTGTCAATAATCGGTTCTCAGAAGTAAATTTTCAAATTTGTGTTCAGTAAGTGATGTTCGTGATTATCAGTATCATAGAAATCATCATTTGCGAATTCAGGAAAAAAGTGCATTTTTAAACCATGGGCTATAGTCCAGCAGAATTAAGCAAAATAGATTCGGATTTCAAATCTCTGTATTTTTGTCAATAATCGGTTCTCAGAAGTAAATTTTCAAATTTGTGTTCAGTAAGTGATGTTCGTGATTATCAGTTTCATAGAAATCGTCATTTGCGAATTCAGGAAAAAAATGTTTAAACCATAAGCTATAGTCCAGCAGTATTAAGCAAAATAGCCTCGAATTTCAAATCTCTGTATTTTGCCAATAAAAGGTTCTCAGAGCTAAATTTTCAAATTTGTGTTCAGTAAGTGATGCTCGTGATTATCAGTTTCATTGAAATCGTCATTTGCGAATTCACGAAAAAAATGCATTTCGAAACCATGGGCTATAGTCCAGCAGAATTAAGCAAAATAGCCTCGGATTTCAAATCTCTGTATTTTTGTCAATAATCGGTTCTCAGAAGTAAATTTTCAAATTTGTGTTCAGTAAGTGATGTTCGTGATTATCAGTATCATAGAAATCATCATTTGCGAATTCAGGAAAAAAGTGCATTTTTAAACCATGGGCTATAGTCCAGCAGAATTAAGCAAAATAGATTCGGATTTCAAATCTCTGTATTTTTGTCAATAAAAGGTTCTCAGAGCTAAATTTTCAAATTTGTGTTCAGTAAGTGATGTTCGTGATTATCAGTATCATAGAAATATTCATTTAGGAAAAAAGTGCATTTTGAAACCATGGGCTATAGTTCAGCAGAATTAAGCAAAATAACCTCGAATTTCAAATCTCACTATTATGTCAATTAAAGGTTTTCGGAGTTAAATTTTCAAATTTGTGTTCAGTTAGTGATGCTCGTGCTTATCAATATCATAGAAATCGTCATTTGCGAATTCAGGAAAAAAGGTCATTTTGAAACCATGGGCTATAGTCCAGCAGAATTAAGCGAAATAGCCTCGGATTTCAAATCTCTGTATTTTTGTCAATAAAAGGTTCTCAGAGCTAAATTTTCAAATTTGTGTTCAGTAGGTGATGCTCGTGATTATAGATATCATAGAAATCGTCATTTGCGAATTCAGGAAAAAAGTGCATTTTGAAACCATGGGTTATAGTCCAGCAGAATTAAGCGAAATAGCCTCGGACTTCAGATCTCTGTATTTTTGTCAATAAAAGGTCCTCAGAGCTAAATTTTCAAATGTGTGTTCAGTAAGTGATGTTCGTGATTATCAGTATCATAGAAATATTCATTTGCGAATTCAGGAAAAAATTGCATTTTGAAACCACGGGCTGTAGTCCAGCAGAATTAAGCAAAATAGCCTCGAATTTCAAATCTTACTACTTTTGTCAATAAAAGGTTCTCAGAGCTAAATTTTCAAATTTGTGTTCAGTAAGTGATGCTCGTGCTTATAAATATCGTAGAAATCGTCATTTACGAATTCAGGAAAAAAGTGCATTTTGAAATCATGGTGTCCAGCAGAATTAAGCAAAATAGCCTCGGATTTCAAATCACTGTATTTTTGTCAATAAAAGGTTTTCAGAGCTAAATTTTCAAATTTGTGTTCAGTAAGTGATGCTCATGCTTATAAATATCATAGAAATCGTCATTTACGAATTCAGGAAAAAAGTGCATTTTGAAATCATGGTGTCCAGCAGAACTAAGCAAAATAGCCTCGGATTTCAAATCACTGTATTTTTGTCAATAAAAGGTTTTCAGAGCTAAATTTTCAAATTTGTGTTCAGTAAGTGATGCTCATGCTTATAAATATCATAGAAATCGTCATTTACGAATTCAGGAGAAAAGTGCATTTTGAAACCATGAGCTATAGTCCAGCAGAATTAAGCAAAATAGCCTCGAATTTCAAATCTTACTACTTTTGTCAATAAAAGGTTCTCAGAGCTAAATTTTCAAATTTGTGTTCAGTAAGTGATGCTCGTGGTAGTCGATATCATAGAAATCGTCATTTGCGAATTCAGGAAAAAAGTGCATTTTGAAACCATGGGCTATAGTCCAGCAGAATTAAGCAAAATAGCCTCGGATTTTAAATCTCACTATTTTGTCAATAAAAGGTTCTCAGAGCTAAATTTTCAAATTTGTGTTCAGTAAGTGATGCTCGTGCTTATCAATATCATAGAAATCGACATTTGCGAATTCAGGAGAGAAGTGCATTTTGAAACCATGAGCTATAGTCCAGCAGAATTAAGCAAAATAGCCTCGAATTTCAAATCTTACTACTTTTGTCAATAAAAGGTTCTCAGAGCTAAATTTTCAAATTTGTGTTCAGTAAGTGATGTTCGTGATTATCAGTATCATAGAAATATTCATTTGCGAATTCAGGAAAAAAGTGCATGTTTAAACCATAAGCTATAGCAGCAGCAGTATTAAGCAAAATAGCCTCGAATTTCAAATCTCTGTATTTTTGTCAATAAAAGGTTCTCAGAGCTAAATTTTCAAATTTGTGTTCAGGAAGTGATGCTCGTGGTAGTCGATATTATAGAAATCGTCATTTGCGAATTCAGGAAAAAAGTGCATTTTGAAACCATGGGCTATAGTCCAGCAGAATTAAGCAAAATAGCCTCGGATTTCAAATCTCTGTATTTTTGTCAATAAAAGGTTCTCAGAGATAAATTTTCAAATTTGTGTTCAGTAAGTGATGCTCGTGCTTATCAATATCATAGAAATCGACATTTGCGAATTCAGGAGAAAAGTGCATTTTGAAACCATGAGCTATAGTCCAGCAGAATTAAGCAAAATAGCCTCGGATTTCAAATCTGACTATTTTGTCAATAAAAGGTTCTCAGAGCTAAATTTTCAAATTTGTGTTCAGTAAGTGATGCTCGTGGTAGTCGATATCATAGAAATCGTCATTTGCGAATTCAGGAAAAAAGGTTATTTTGAAACCATGGGCTATAGTCCAGCAGAATTAAGCAAAATAGCCTCGGATTTCAAATCTCTGTATTTTTGTCAATAAAAGGTTTTCAGAGCTAAATTTTCAAATTTGTGTTCAGTAAGTGATGCTCGTGCTTATAAATATCATAGAAATCGTCATTTACGAATTCAGGAAAAAGTGCATTTTGAAACCATGGGCTATAGTCCAGCAGAATTAAGCAAAATAGCCTCGGATTTCAAATCTCACTTCTTTTGTCAATAAAAGGTTCTCAGAGCTAAATTTTCAAATTTGTGTTCAGTTAGTGATGCTCGTGATTATCAATGTCATAGAAATCGTCATTTGCGAATTCACGAAAAAAATGCATTTCGAAACCATGGGCTATAGTCCAGCAGAATTAAGCAAAATTGCCTCGGATTTCAAATATCTGTATTTTTGTCAATAAAAGGTTCTCAGAGCTAAATTTTCAAATTTGTGTTCAGTAAGTGATGCTCGTGATTATAAATATCATAGAAATTGTCATTTGCGAATTCAGAAAAAAATTGCATTTTGAAACCATGGGCTATAGTCCAGCAGAATTAAGCAAAATAGCCTCGGATTTCAAATCTCACTAATTTTGTCAATAAAAGGTTCTAAATTTTCAAATTTGTGTTCAATAAGTGATGTTCATGATTATCAGTATTATGGAAATCGTCATTTGCGAATTCAGGAAAAAAGCGCATTTTTAAACCATGAGCTATAGTCCAGCAGGATTAAGCAAAATAGATTTGGATTTCAAATCTCTGTATTTTTGTCAATAAACGGTTCTCAGAGCTAAATTTTCAAATTTGTGTTCAGTAAGTGATGCTCGTCATTATAAATATCATAGAAATTGTCATTTGCGAATTCAGGAAAAAATTGCATTTTGAAACCATGGGCTATAGTCCAGCAGAATTAAGCAAAATAGCCTCGGATTTCAAATCTCACTAATTTTGTCAATAAAAGGTTCTAAATTTTCAAATTTGTGTTCAATAAGTGATGTTCGTGATTATCAGTATTATAGAAATCGTCATCTGCGAATTCAGGAAAAAAGTGCATTTTGAAATCATGGTGTCCAGCAGGATTAAGCAAAATAGCCTCGGATTTCAAATCTCTGTATTTTTGTCAATAATCGGTTCTCAGAAGTAAATTTTCAAATTTGTGTTCAGTAAGTGATGTTCGTGATTATCAGTATCATAGAAATCATCATTTGCGAATTCAGGAAAAAAGTGCATTTTTAAACCATGGGCTATAGTCCAGCAGAATTAAGCAAAATAGATTCGGATTTCAAATCTCTGTATTTTGTCAATAATCGGTTCTCAGAAGTAAATTTTCAAATTTGTGTTCAGTAAGTGATGTTCGTGATTATCAGTATCATAGAAATCATCATTTGCGAATTCAGGAAAAAAGTGCATTTTTAAACCATGGGCTATAGTCCAGCAGAATTAAGCAAAATAGATTCGGATTTCAAATCTCTGTATTTTTGTCAATAATCGGTTCTCAGAAGTAAATTTTCAAATTTGTGTTCAGTAAGTGATGTTCGTGATTATCAGTATCATAGAAATCATCATTTGCGAATTCAGGAAAAAAGTGCATTTTTAAACCATGGGCTATAGTCCAGCAGAATTAAGCAAAATAGATTCGGATTTCAAATCTCTGTATTTTTGTCAATAATCGGTTCTCAGAAGTAAATTTTCAAATTTGTGTTCAGTAAGTGATGTTCGTGATTATCAGTTTCATAGAAATCGTCATTTGCGAATAAAGGAAAAAATGCATGTTTAAACCATAAGCTATAGTCCAGCAGTATTAAGCAAAATAGCCTCGAATTTCAAATCTCTGTATTTTGTCAATAATCGGTTCTCAGAAGTAAATTTTCAAATTTGTGTTCAGTAAGTGATGTTCGTGATTATCAGTATCATAGAAATCATCATTTGCGAATTCAGGAAAAAAGTGCATTTTTAAACCATGGGCTATAGTCCAGCAGAATTAAGCAAAATAGATTCGGATTTCAAATCTCTGTATTTTTGTCAATAATCGGTTCTCAGAAGTAAATTTTCAAATTTGTGTTCAGTAAGTGATGTTCGTGATTATCAGTTTCATAGAAATCGTCATTTGCGAATTCAGGAAAAAAATGTTTAAACCATAAGCTATAGTCCAGCAGTATTAAGCAAAATAGCCTCGAATTTCAAATCTCTGTATTTTGCCAATAAAAGGTTCTCAGAAGTAAATTTTCAAATTTGTGTTCAGTAAGTGATGTTCGTGATTATCAGTATCATAGAAATCATCATTTGCGAATTCAGGAAAAAAGTGCATTTTTAAACCATGGGCTATAGTCCAGCAGAATTAAGCAAAATAGCCTCGGATTTCAAATCTCACTAATTTTGTCAATAAAAGGTTCTAAATTTTCAAATTTGTGTTCAATAAGTGATGTTCGTGATTATCAGTATTATAGAAATCGTCATTTGCGAATTCAGGAAAAAAGTGCATTTTGAAATCATGGTGTCCAGCAGGATTAAGCAAAATAGCCTCGGATTTCAAATCTCTGTATTTTTGTCAATAATCGGTTCTCAGAAGTAAATTTTCAAATTTGTGTTCAGTAAGTGATGTTCGTGATTATCAGTATCAAAGAAATCATCATTTGTGAATTCAGGAAAAAAGTGCATTTTTAAACCATGGGCTATAGTCCAGCAGAATTAAGCAAAATAGATTCGGATTTCAAATCTCTGTATTTTTGTCAATAATCGGTTCTCAGAAGTAAATTTTCAAATTTGTGTTCAGTAAGTGATGTTCGTGATTATCAGTTTCATAGAAATCGTCATTTGCGAATTCAGGAAAAAAATGCATGTTTAAACCATAAGCTATAGTCCAGCAGTATTAAGCGAAATAGCCTCGGACTTCAAATCTCACTTCTTTTGTCAATAAAAGGTTCTCAGAGCTAAATTTTCAAATTTGTGTTCAGTTAGTGATGCTCGTGTTTATCAATGTCATAGAAATCGTCATTTGCGAATTCACGAAAAAAATGCATTTCGAAACCATGGGCTATAGTCCAGCAGAATTAAGCAAAATTGCCTCGGATTTCAAATATCTGTATTTTTGTCAATAAAAGGTTCTCAGAGCTAAATTTTCAAATTTGTGTTCAGTGAGTGATGCTCGTGATTATAAATATCATAGAAATTGTCATTTGCGAATTCAGGAAAAAATTGCATTTTGAAACCATGGGCTATAGTCCAGCAGAATTAAGCAAAATAGCCTCGGATTTCAAATCTCTGTATTTTTTTCAATAAAAGGTTCAATAAGTGATGTTCGTGATTATCAGTATTATGGAAATCGTCATTTGCGAATTCAGGAAAAAAGCGCATTTTGAAACCATGAGCTATAGTCCAGCAGAATTAAGCAAAATAGATTTGGATTTCAAATCTCTGTATTTTTGTCAATAATCGGTTCTCAGAAGTAAATTTTCAAATTTGTGTTCAGTAAGTGATGTTCGTGATTATCAGTTTCATAGAAATCGTCATTTGCGAATTCAGGAAAAAAATGCATGTTTAAACCATAAGCTATAGTCCAGCAGTATTAAGCAAAATAGCCTCGAATTTCAAATCTCTGTATTTTGCCAATAAAAGGTTCTCAGAGCTAAATTTTCAAATTTGTGTTCAGTAAGTGATGCTCGTGATTATCAGTTTCATAAAAATCGTCATTTGCGAATTCACGAAAAAAATGCATTTCGAAACCATGGGCTATAGTCCAGCAGAATTAAGCAAAATTGCCTCGGATTTCAAATCTCTGTATTTTTGTCAATAATCGGTTCTCAGAAGTAAATTTTCAAATTTGTGTTCAGTAAGTGATGTTCGTGATTATCAGTATCATAGAAATCATCATTTGCGAATTCAGGAAAAAAGTGCATTTTTAAACCATGGGCTATAGTCCAGCAGAATTAAGCAAAATAGATTCGGATTTCAAATCTCTGTATTTTTGTCAATAATCGGTTCTCAGAAGTAAATTTTCAAATTTGTGTTCAGTAAGTGATGTTCGTGATTATCAGTTTCATAGAAATTGTCATTTGCGAATTCAGGAAAAAATTGCATTTTGAAACCATGGGCTATAATCCAGCAGAATTAAGCAAAATAGCCTCGGATTTCAAATCTCACTAATTTTGTCAATAAAAGGTTCTAAATTTTCAAATTTGTGTTCAATAAGTGATGTTCGTGATTATCAGTATTATAGAAATCGTCATTTGCGAATTCAGGAAAAAAGGGCATTTTGAAACCATCAGCTATAGTCCAGCAGAATTAAGCAAAATAGCCTCGGATTTCAAATCTCTGTATTTTTGTCAATTAAAGGTTCTTAGAGCTAAATTTTCAAATTTGTGTTCAGTAAGTGACGTTCGTGATTATCAGTATCATAGAAATCGTCATTTGCGAATTCACGAAAAAAGTGCATTTTGAAATCATGGTGTCCAGCAGAATTAAGCAAAATAGCATCGGATTTCTTATGTCACTATTTTTGTCAATAAAAGGTTCTCAGAGCTAAATTTTCAAATTTGTGTTCAGTAAGTGATGTTCGTGATTATCAGTTTCATAGAAATCGTCATTTGCGAATTCAGGAAAAAAATGCAAGTTTAAACCATAAGCTAAAGTCCAGCAGTATTAAGCAAAATAGCCTCGGATTTCAAATCTCACTTCTTTTGTCAATAAAAGGTTCTCAGAGCTAAATTTTCAAATTTGTGTTCAGTAAGTGATGCTCGTGGTTGTCAATATCATAGAAATCGTCATTTGCGAATTCAGGAAAAAAGTGCATTTTGAAACCATGGGCTATAGTCCAGCAGAATTAAACTAAATAGCCTCGGATTTCAAATCTCTGTATTTTTGTCTATAAACGGTTCTCAGAGCTAAATTTTCAAATTTGTGTTCAGTAAGTGATGTTCGTGATTATCAGTATCATAGAAATATTCATTTGCGAATTCAGGAAAAAAGTGCATTTTGAAATCATGGTGTCCAGCAGAATTAAGCAAAATAGCCTCGGATTTCTTATGTCACTATTTTTGTCAATAAAAGGTTCTCAGAGATAAATTTTCAAATTTGTGTTCAGTAAGTGAATTCAGGAAAAAAGTGCATTTTGAAACCATGGGCTATAGTCCAGCAGAATTAGGCAAAATAGCCTCGGATTTCAAACCTCTGTATTTTTGTCAATAAAAAGTTCGCAGAGCTAAACTTTCAAATTTGTGTTCAGAAAGTAATGCTCGTGCTTATCAATATCGTAGACATCGTCATTTGCGAATTCAGGAAAAAAGTGCATTTTGAAACCATGGGCTAAAGTCCAGTAGAATTAAGCAAAATAGCCTCGGATTTCAAATCTCAGAGCTAAATTTTCAAATTTGTGTTCAGTAAGTGATGTTAGTGATTATCAGTATCATACAAATCGTCATTTGCGAATTCAGGAAAAAAGTGCATTTTGAAACCATGGGCTATAGTCCAGCAGAATTAGGCAAAATAGCCTCGGATTTCAAATCTCTGTATTTTTGTCAATAAACGGTTCTCAGAGCTAAATTTTCAAATTTGTGTTCAGTAAGTGATGTTCATGAGTATCAGTATCATAGAAATATTCGTTTGCGAATTCAGGAAAAAGTGCATTTTGAAATCATGGTGTCCAGCAGAATTAAGGAAAATAGCCTCGGATTTCTTATGTCACTATTTTTGTCAATAAAAGGTTCTCAGAGCTAAATTTTCAAATTTGTGTTCAGTAAGTGAATTCAGGAAAAAAGTGCATTTTGAAATCATGGGCTATAGTCCAGCAGAATTAGGCAAAATAGCCTCGGATTTCAAACCTCTGTATTTTTGTCAATTAAAAGTTCTCAGAGCTAAACTTTCAAATTTGTGTTCAGTAAGTAATGCTCGTGCTTATCAATATCGTAGACATCGTCATTTGCGAATTCAGGAAAAAAGTGCATTTTGAAACCATGGGCTAAAGTCCAGTAGAATTAAGCAAAATAGCCTCGGATTTCAAATCTCTGTATTTTTGTGAATAATTGGTTCTCAGAGCTAAATTTTCAAATTTGTGTTCAGTAAGTGATGGTCGTGATTATCAATATCATACAAATCGTCATTTGCGAATTCAGGAAAAAAGTGCATTTTGGAACCATGGGCTATAGTCCAGCAGAATTAAACTAAATAGCCTCGGATTTCAAATCTCTGTATTTTTGTCTATAAACGGTTCTCAGAGCTAAATTTTCAAATTTGTGTTCAGTAAGTGATGTTCGTGATTATCAGTATCATAGAAATATTCATTTGCGAATTCAGGAAAAATTGCATTTTGAAATCATGGTGTCCAGCAGAATTAAGCAAAATAGCCTCGGATTTCAAATATCTGTGTTTTTGTCAATAAAAGATTCTCAGAGCTAGATTTTCAAATTTGTGTTCAGTAAGTGATGTTCGTGGTTGTCAATATCATAGAAATCGTCATTTGCGAATTCAGGAAAAAAGTGCATTTTGGAACCATGGGCTATAGTCCAGCAGAATTAAACTAAATAGCCTCGGATTTCAAATCTCTGTATTTTTGTCTATAAACGGTTCTCAGAGCTAAATTTTCAAATTTGTGTTCAGTAAGTGATGTTCGTGATTATCAGTATCATAGAAATATTCATTTGCGAATTCAGGAAAAATTGCATTTTGAAATCATGGTGTCCAGCAGAATTAAGCAAAATAGCCACGGATTTCAAATCTCTGTATTTTTGTGAATAATTGGTTCTCAGAGCTAAATTTTCAAATTTGTGTTCAGTAAGTGATGGTCGTGATTATCAATATCATACAAATCGTCATTTGCGAATTCAGGAAAAAAGTGCATTTTGGAACCATGGGCTATAGTCCAGCAGAATTAAACTAAATAGCCTCGGATTTCAAATCTCTGTATTTTTGTCTATAAGCGGTTGTCAGAGCTAAATTTTCAAATTTGTGTTCAGTAAGTGATGTTCGTGATTATCAGTATCATAGAAATATTCATTTGCGAATTCAGGAAAAATTGCATTTTGAAATCATGGTGTCCAGCAGAATTAAGCAAAATAGCCACGGATTTCAAATCTCTGTATTTTTGTGAATAATTGGTTCTCAGAGCTAAATTTTCAAATTTGTGTTCAGTAAGTGATGGTCGTGATTATCAATATCATACAAATCGTCATTTGCGAATTCAGGAAAAAAGTGCATTTTGGAACCATGGGCTATAGTCCAGCAGAATTAAACTAAATAGCCTCGGATTTCAAATATCTGTATTTTTGTCAATAAAAGATTCTCAGAGCTAAATTTTCAAATTTGTGTTCAGTAAGTGATGTTCGTGGTTGTCAATATCATAGAAATCGTCATTTGCCAATTCAGGAAAAAAGTGCATTTTGAAACCATGGGCTACAGTCTAGCAGAATTAAGCAAAATAGCCTCGGATTTCGAATCTCTGTATTTTTGTCAATAAAAGGTTCTCAGACCTAAATTTTCAAATTTGTGTTCACTCGGATTTCAAATCTCACTATTTTTGTCAATAAAAGATTCTCAGAGCTAAATTTTCAAATTTGTGTTCAGAAAGTGATGCTCGTGCTTATCAATATCATAGAAATCGTCATTTGCGAATTCAGGAAAAAAGTGCATTTTGAAACCATGGGCTACAGTCTAGCAGAATTAAGGAAAATAGCCTCGGATTTCGAATCTCTGTATTTTTGTCAATAAAAGGTTCTCAGAGCTAAATTTTCAAATTTGTGTTCACTCGGATTTCAAATCTCACTATTTTTGTCAATAAAAGATTCTCAGAGCTAAATTTTGAAATTTGTGTTCAGAAAGTGATGCTCGTGCTTATCAATGTCATAGAAATCGTCATTTGCGAATTCAGGAAAAAAGTGCATTTTGAAACCATGGGCTACAGTCTAGCAGAATTAAGCAAAATAGCCTCGGATTTCGAATCTCTGTATTTTTGTCAATAAAAAGTTCTCAGAGCTAAATTTTCAAATTTGTGTTCACTCGGATTTCAAATCTCACTATTTTTGTCAATAAAAGATTCTCAGAGCTAAATTTTCAAATTTGTGTTCAGAAAGTGATGCTCGTGCTTATCAATATCATAGAAATCGTCATTTGCGAATTCAGGAAAAAAGGGCATTTTGAAACCATGGGCTATAGTCCAGCAGAATCAAGCAAAATAGCCTTGGATTTCAAATCTCCGTATTTTTGTGAATAATTGGTTCTCAGAGCTAAATTTTCAAATTTGTGTTCACTCGGATTTCAAATCTCACTATTTTTGTCAATAAAAGGTTCTCAGAGCTAAATTTTCAAATTCCTGTTCAGTAGGTGATGCTAGTGCTTTTCAATAACATAGAAATCGTCGTTTGCTAATTCAGGAAAAAAGTGCATTTTGAAACCATGGGCTACAGTCCAGCAGAATTAAGCAAAATTGCCTCGGATTTCAAATCTCATTATTTTTGTCAATTAAAGGTTCCCAGAGCTAAATTTTCAAATTTGTGTTCAGTAAGTGCTGCTCGTGCTTTTCAATATTATAGAAATCGTCGTTTGCTAATTCAGGAAAAAAGTGCATTTTGAAACCATGGGCTATAGTCCAGCAGAATTAAGCAAAATTGCCTCGGATTTCAAATCTCACTATTTTTGTCAATTACAGGTTCCCAGAGCAAAATTTTCAAATTTGTCTTCAGTAAGTGATGCTCGTGCTTATCAACATCATAGAAATCGTCATTTGCGAATTCAGGAAAAAAGTGCATTTTGAAACCATGCGCTATAGTCCAGCAGAATTAAGCAAAATAGCCTTGGATTTCAAATCTCCGTATTTTTGTGAATAATTGGTTCTCAGAGCTAAATTTTCAAATTTTTGTTCACTCGGATTTCAAATCTCACTATTTTTGTCAATAAAAGGTTCTCAGAGCTAAATTTTCAAATTCCTGTTCAATAGGTGATGCTAGTGCTTTTCAATAACATAGAAATCGTCGTTTGCTAATTCAGGAAAAAAGTGCATTTTGAAACCATGGGCTACAGTCTAGCAGAATTAAGCAAAATAGCCTCGGATTTCGAATCTCTGTATTTTTGACAATAAAAGGTTCTCAGAGCTAAATTTTCAAATTTGTGATCACTCGGATTTCAAATCTCACTATTTTTGTCAATAAAAGGTTCTCAGAGCTAAATTTTCAAGTTTGTGTTCACTCGGATTTCAAATCCCACTATTTTTGTCAATAAAAGGTTCTCAGAGCTAAAGTTTCAAATTTGTGTTCAGTAAGTGATGCTCGTTCTTATCAATATCATAGAAATCGTCATTTGCGAATTCAGGAAAAAAGTGCATTTTGAAACCATGGGCTATAGTCCAGAAGAATTAAGCAAAGTAGCCTCGGAATAAAAATCTCTATAATTTTTTGAATAATTGGTTCTCAGAGCTAAATTTTCAAATTTGTGTTCACTCGGATTTCAAATCTCTCTATTTTTGTCAATAAAAGGTTCTCAGAGCTAAAGTTTCAAATTTGTGTTCACTCGGATTTCAAATCTCACTATTTTTGTCAATAAAAGGTTCTCAGAGCTAAAGTTTCAAATTTGTGTTCAGTAAGTGATGCTCGTTCTTATCAATATCATAGAAATCGTCATTTGCGAATAGGAAAAAAGTGCATTTTGAAACCATGGGCTATCGTCCAGAAGAATTAAGCAAAGTAGCCTTGGAATAAAAATCTCTATAATTTTTTGAATAATTGGTTCTCAGAGCTAAATTTTCAAATTTGTGTTCACTCGGATTTCAAATCTCACTATTTTTGTCAATAAAATGTTCTCAGAGCTAAATTTTCAAATTTGTGTTCACTCGGATTTTAAATCTCACTACTTTTGTCAATAAAAGGTTCTCAGAGCTAAATTCTCAAATTTGTGTTCAGTAAGTGATGCTCGTGCTTATCAATATCATAGAAATCGTCATTTGCGAATTCAAGAAAAAAGTGCATTTTGAAACCATGGGCTACAGTCTAGCAGAATTAAGAAAAATAGCCTCGGATTTCGAATCTCTGTATTTTTGACAATAAAAGGTTCTCAGACCTAAATTTTCAAATTTGTGTTCACTCGGATTTCAAATCTCACTATTTTTGTCAATAAAAGATTCTCAGAGCTAAATTTTCAAATTTGTGTTCAGAAAGTGATGCTCGTGCTTATCAATATCATAGAAATCGTCATTTGCGAATTCAGGAAAAAAGTGCATTTTGAAACCATGGGCTACAGTCTAGCAGAATTAAGCAAAATAGCCTCGGATTTCGAATCTCTGTATTTTTGTCAATAAAAGGTTCTCAGAGCTAAATTTTCAAATTTGTGTTCACTCGGATTTCAAATCTCACTATTTTTGTCAATAAAAGATTCTCAGAGCTAAATTTTCAAATTTGTGTTCAGAAAGTGATGCTCGTGCTTATCAATATCATAGAAATCGTCATTTGCGAATTCAGGAAAAAAGTGTATTTTGAAACCATGGGCTACAGTCTAGCAGAATTAAGCAAAATAGCCTCGGATTTCGAATCTCTGTATTTTTGTCAATAAAAAGTTCTCAGAGCTAAATTTTCAAATTTGTGTTCACTCGGATTTCAAATCTCACTATTTTTGTCAATAAAAAATTCTCAGAGCTAAATTTTCAAATTTGTGTTCAGAAAGTGGTGCTCATGCTTATCAATATTATAGAAATCGTCATTTGCGAATTCAGGAAAAAAGGGCATTTTGAAACCATGGGCTATAGTCCAGCAGAATTAAGCAAAATAGCCTTGGATTTCAAATCTCCGTATTTTTGTGAATAATTGGTTCTCAGAGCTAAATTTTCAAATTTGTGTTCACTCGGATTTCAAATCTCACTATTTTTGTCAATAAAAGGTTCTCAGAGCTAAATTTTCAAATTCCTGTTCAGTAGGTGATGCTAGTGCTTTTCAATAACATAGATATCGTCGTTTGCTAATTCAGGAAAAAAGTGCATTTTGAAACCATGGGCTACAGTCCAGCAGAATTAAGCAAAATTGCCTCGGATTTCAAATCTCATTATTTTTGTCAATTAACGGTTCCCAGAGCTAAATTTCAAATTTGTGTTCAGTAAGTGCTGCTCGTGCTTTTCAATATTATAGAAATCGTCGTTTGCTAATTCAGGAAAAAAGTGCATTTTGAAACCATGGGCTATAGTCCAGCAGAATTAAGCAAAATTGCCTCGGATTTCGAATCTCACTATTTTTGTCAATTAAAGGTTCCCAGAGCTAAATTTTCAAATTTGTGTTCAGTAAGTGATGCTCGTGCTTATCAACATCATAGAAATAGTCATTTGCGAATTCAGGAAAAAAGTGCATTTTGAAACCATGGGCTATAGTCCAGCAGAATTAAGCAAAAAAGCCTTGGATTTCAAATCTCTGTATTTTTGTGAATAATTGGATCTCAGAGCTAAATTTTCAAATTTGTGTTCCCTCGGATTTCAAGTCTCACTATTTTTATCAATAAAAGGTTCCCAGAGCTAAATTTTCAAATTTCTGTTCAATAAGTGATGCTCGTTCTTATCAATATCATAGAAATCGTCATTTAAGAATTCAGGAAAAAAGTGCATTTTGAAACCATAGGCTATAATCCAGCAGAATTAAGCAAAATAGCCTCGGATTTCGAATCTCTGTATTTTTGTCAATAAAAGGTTCTCAGAGCTAAATTTTCAAATTTGTGTTCACTCGGATTTCAAATCTCACTACTTTTGTCAATAAAAGGTTCTCAGAGCTAAATTTTCAAATTTGTGTTCAGTAAGTGATGCTCGTGATTATCAATATCAAAGAAATCGTCATTTGCGAATTCAGGAAAAAAGTGCATTTTGAAACCATGGGCTATAATCTAGCAGAATTAAGCAGAATAGCCTCGGATTTCGAATCTCTGTATTTTTGTCAATTAAAGGTTCCCAGAGATAAATTTTCAAATTTCTGTTCAGTAAGTGATGCTCGTGCTTATCATTATCATAGAAATCGTCATTTAAGAATTCAGAAAAAAAGTGCATTTTGAAACCATGGGCTATAGTCCAGCAGAATTAAGCAAAAAAGCCTTGGATTTCAAATCTCTGTATTTTTGTGAATAATTGGATCTCAGAGCTAAATTTTCAAATTTGTGTTCACTCGGATTTCAAGTCTCACTATTTTTATCAATAAAAGGTTCCCAGAGCTAAATTTTCAAATTTCTGTTCAGTAAGTGATGCTCGTGCTTATCATTATCATAGAAATCGTCATTTAAGAATTCAGGAAAAAAGTGCATTTTGAAACCATGGGCTATAATCTAGCAGAATTAAGCAGAATAGCCTCGGATTTCGAATCTCTGTATTTTTGTCAATTAAAGATTCCCAGAGCTAAATTTTCAAATTTGTGTTCAGTAAGTGCTGCTCGTGCTTTTCAATATCATAGAAATCGTCGTTTGCTAATTCAGGAAAAAAGTGCATTTTGAAACCATGGGCTATAGTCCAGCAGAATTAAGCAAAATTGCCTTGGATTTCAAATCTCTGTATTTTTGTGAATAATTGGATCTCAGAGCTAAATTTTCAAATTTGTGTTCACTCGGATTTGAAGTCTCACTATTTTTATCAATAAAAGGTTCCCAGAGCTAAATTTTCAAATTTCTGTTCAGTAAGTGATGCTCGTGCTTATCATTATCATAGAAATCGTCATTTAAGAATTCAGGAAAAAAGTGCATTTTGAAACCATGGGCTATAGTCCAGCAGAATTAAGCAAAATTGCCTCGGATTTCAAATCTCACTATTTTTGTCAATTAAAGGTTCCCAGAGCTAAATTTTCAAATTTGTGTTCAGTAAGTGATGCTCGTGCTTTTCAACATCATAGAAATCGCCATTTGCTAATTCAGGAAAAAAGTGCATTTTGAAACCATGGGCTATAGTCCAGCAGAATTAAGCAAAATAGCCTCGGATATCAAATCTAACTATTTTTGTCAAGAAAAGATTCTCAGAGCTAAATTTTCAAGTTTGTGCTCAGCAATTGATGCTCGTGATTATAAATGTCATAGAAATCGTCATTTGCGAATTCAGGAAAAAAGTGCATTTTGGAACCATGGGCTATAGTCCAGCAGAATTAAGCAAAATTGCCTCGGATTTCAAATCTCACTATTTTTGTCAATTAAAGGGTCCCAGAGCTAAATTTTCAAATTTGTGTTCAGTAAGTGATGCTCGTGCATATCAACATCATAGAAATCGCCATTTGCGAATTCAGGAAAAATGTGCATTTTGAAACCATGGGCTATAGTCCAGCAGAATTAAGCAAAAAAGCCTTGGATTTCAAATCTCTGTATTTTTGTGAATAATTGGATCTCAGAGCTAAATTTTCAAATTTGTGTTCACTCGGATTTCAAGTCTCACTATTTTTATCAATAAAAGGTTCCCAGAGCTAAATTTTCAAATTTCTGTTCAATAAGTGATGCTCGTGCTTATCAATATCATAGAAATCGTCATTTAAGAATTCAGGAAAAAAGTGCATTTTGAAACCATAGGCTATAATCCAGCAGAATTAAGCAAAATAGCCTCGGATTTCGAATCTCTGTATTTTTGTCAATAAAAGGTTCTCAGAGCTAAATTTTCAAATTTGTGTTCACTCGGATTTCAAATCTCACTACTTTTGTCAATAAAAGGTTCTCAGAGCTAAATTTTCAAATTTGTGTTCAGTAAGTGATGCTCGTGATTATCAATATCAAAGAAATTGTCATTTGCGAATTCAGGAAAAAAGTGCCTTTTGAAACCTTGGGCTATAGTCCAGCAGAATTAAGCAAAATAGCCTCGGATATCAAATCTAACTATTTTTGTCAAGAAAAGGTTCTCAGAGCTAAATTTTCAAGTTTGTGCTCAGCAATTGATGCTCATGATTATCAATATCATATAAATCGTCATTTGCGAATTCAGGAAAAAAGTGCATTTTGAAACCATGGGCTATAATCTAGCAGAATTAAGCAGAATAGCCTCGGATTTCGAATCTCTGTATTTTTGTCAATTAAAGGTTCCCAGAGCTAAATTTTCAAATTTCTGTTCAGTAAGTGATGCTCGTGCTTATCATTATCATAGAAATCGTCATTTAAGAATTCAGGAAAAAAGTGCATTTTGAAACCATGGGCTATAGTCCAGCAGAATTAAGCAAAAAAGCCTTGGATTTCAAATCTCTGTATTTTTGTGAATAATTGGATCTCAGAGCTAAATTTTCAAATTTGTGTTCACTCGGATTTCAAGTCTCACTATTTTTATCAATAAAAGGTTCCCAGAGCTAAATTTTCAAATTTCTGTTCAGTAAGTGATGCTCGTGCTTATCATTATCATAGAAATCGTCATTTAAGAATTCAGGAAAAAAGTGCATTTTGAAACCATGGGCTATAATCTAGCAGAATTAAGCAGAAGAGCCTCGGATTTCGAATCTCTGTATTTTTGTCAATTAAAGATTCCCAGAGCTAAATTTTCAAATTTGTGTTCAGTAAGTGCTGCTCGTGCTTTTCAATATCATAGAAATCGTCGTTTGCTAATTCAGGAAAAAAGTGCATTTTGAAACCATGGGCTATAGTCCAGCAGAATTAAGCAAAATTGCCTTGGATTTCAAATCTCTGTATTTTTGTGAATAATTGGATCTCAGAGCTAAATTTTCAAATTTGTGTTCACTCGGATTTGAAGTCTCACTATTTTTATCAATAAAAGGTTCCCAGAGCTAAATTTTCAAATTTCTGTTCAGTAAGTGATGCTCGTGCTTATCATTATCATAGAAATCGTCATTTAAGAATTCAGGAAAAAAGTGCATTTTGAAACCATGGGCTATAGTCCAGCAGAATTAAGCAAAATAGCCTCGGATATCAAATCTAACTATTTTTGTCAAGAAAAGATTCTCAGAGCTAAATTTTCAAGTTTGTGCTCAGCAATTGATGCTCATGATTATAAATGTCATAGAAATCGTCATTTGCGAATTCAGGAAAAAAGTGCATTTTGGAACCATGGGCTATAGTCCAGCAGAATTAAGCAAAATTGCCTCGGATTTCAAATCTCACTATTTTTGTCAATTAAAGGTTCCCAGAACTAAATTTTCAAATTTGTGTTCAGTAAGTGATGCTCATGCATATCAACATCATAGAAATCGCCATTTGCTAATTCAGGAAAAAAGTGCATTTTGAAACCATGGGCTATAGTCCAGCAGAATTAAGCAAAATTGCCTCGGATTTCAAATCTCACTATTTTTGTCAATTAAAGGTTCCCAGAGCTAAATTTTCAAATTTGTGTTCAGTAAGTGATGCTCGTGCTTATCAATATCATAGAAATCGTCATTTAAGAATTCAGGAAAAAAGTGCATTTTGAAACCATGGGCTATAGTCCAGCAGAATTAAGCAAAATAGCCTCGGATATCAAATCTAACTATTTTTGTCAAGAAAAGATTCTCAGAGCTAAATTTTCAAGTTTGTGCTCAGCAATTGACGCTCATGATTATAAATGTCATAGAAATCGTCATTTGCGAATTCAGGAAAAAAGTGCATTTTGGAACCATGGGCTATAGTCCAGCAGAATTAAGCAAAATTGCCTCAGATTTCAAATCTCACTATTTTTGTCAATTAAAGGTTCCCAGAGCTAAATTTTCAAATTTGTGTTCAGTAAGTGCTGCTCGTGCTTTTCAATATCATAGAAATCGTCGTTTGCTAATTCAGGAAAAAAGTGCATTTTGAAACCATGGGCTATAGTCCAGCAGAAATAAGCAAAATTGCCTCGGATTTCAAATCTCACTATTTTTGTCAATTAAAGGGTCCCAGAGCTAAATTTTCAAATTTGTGTTCAGTAAGTGATGCTCGTGCATATCAACATCATAGAAATTGCCATTTGCGAATTCAGGAAAAATGTGCATTTTGAAACCATGGGCTATAGTCTAGCAGAATTAAGCAAAAAAGCCTTGGATTTCAAATCTCTGTATTTTTGTGAATAATTGGATCTCAGAGCTAAATTTTCAAATTTGTGGTCACTCGGATTTCAAGTCTCACTATTTTTATCAATAAAAGGTTCCCAGAGCTAAATTTTCAAATTTCTGTTCAGTAAGTGATGCTCGTGCTTATCATTATCATAGAAATCGTCATTTAAGAATTCAGGAAAAAAGTGCATTTTGAAACCATGGGCTATAGTCCAGCAGAATTAAGCAAAAAAGCCTTGGATTTCAAATCTCTGTATTTTTGTGAATAATTGGATCTCAGAGCTAAATTTTCAAATTTGTGTTCACTCGGATTTCAAGTCTCACTATTTTTATCAATAAAAGGTTCCCAGAGCTAAATTTTCAAATTTCTGTTCAGTAAGTGATGCTCGTGCTTATCATTATCATAGAAATCGTCATTTAAGAATTCAGGAAAAAAGTGCATTTGAAAGCATGGGGCTATAGTTCAGCAGAATTAAGCAAAATTGCCTTGGATTTCAAATCTCTGTATTTTTGTGAATAATTGGATCTCAGAGCTAAATTTTCAAATTTGTGTTCACTCGGATTTCAAGTCTCACTATTTTTATCAATAAAAGGTTCCCAGAGCTAAATTTTCAAATTTCTGTTCAGTAAGTGATGCTCGTGCTTATCATTATCATAGAAATCGTCATTTAAGAATTCAGGAAAAAAGTGCATTTTGAAACCATGGGCTATAGTCTAGCAGAATTAAGCAAAAAAGCCTTGGATTTCAAATCTCTGTATTTTTGTGAATAATTGGATCTCAGAGCTAAATTTTCAAATTTGTGGTCACTCGGATTTCAAGTCTCACTATTTTTATCAATAAAAGGTTCCCAGAGCTAAATTTTCAAATTTCTGGTCAGTAAGTGATTCTCGTGATTATCAATATCAAAGAAATCGTCATTTGCGAATTCAGGAAAAAAGTTTATTTCGAAACCGTGGGCTATAGTACAGCAGAATTAAGCAAAATTGCCTTGGATTTCAAATCTCTGTATTTTTGTGAATAATTGGATCTCAGAGCTAAATTTTCAAATTTGTGTTCACTCGGATTTGAAGTCTCACTATTTTTATCAATAAAAGGTTCCCAGAGCTAAATTTTCAAATTTCTGTTCAGTAAGTGATGCTCGTGCTTATCATTATCATAGAAATCGTCATTTGCGAATTCAGGAAAAAAGTGCATTTTGAAACCATGGGCTATAATCTAGCAGAATTAAGCAGAATAGCCTCGGATTTCGAATCTCTGTATTTTTGTCAATTAAAGGTTCCCAGAGATAAATTTTCAAATTTCTGTTCAGTAAGTGATGCTCGTGCTTATCATTATCATAGAAATCGTCATTTAAGAATTCAGAAAAAAAGTGCATTTTGAAACCATGGGCTATAGTCCAGCAGAATTAAGCAAAAAAGCCTTGGATTTCAAATCTCTGTATTTTTGTGAATAATTGGATCTCAGAGCTAAATTTTCAAATTTGTGTTCACTCGGATTTCAAGTCTCACTATTTTTATCAATAAAAGGTTCCCAGAGCTAAATTTTCAAATTTCTGTTCAGTAAGTGATGCTCGTGCTTATCATTATCATAGAAATCGTCATTTAAGAATTCAGGAAAAAAGTGCATTTTGAAACCATGGGCTATAATCTAGCAGAATTAAGCAGAATAGCCTCGGATTTCGAATCTCTGTATTTTTGTCAATTAAAGATTCCCAGAGCTAAATTTTCAAATTTGTGTTCAGTAAGTGCTGCTCGTGCTTTTCAATATCATAGAAATCGTCGTTTGCTAATTCAGGAAAAAAGTGCATTTTGAAACCATGGGCTATAGTCCAGCAGAATTAAGCAAAATTGCCTTGGATTTCAAATCTCTGTATTTTTGTGAATAATTGGATCTCAGAGCTAAATTTTCAAATTTGTGTTCACTCGGATTTGAAGTCTCACTATTTTTATCAATAAAAGGTTCCCAGAGCTAAATTTTCAAATTTCTGTTCAGTAAGTGATGCTCGTGCTTATCATTATCATAGAAATCGTCATTTAAGAATTCAGGAAAAAAGTGCATTTTGAAACCATGGGCTATAGTCCAGCAGAATTAAGCAAAATTGCCTCGGATTTCAAATCTCACTATTTTTGTCAATTAAAGGTTCCCAGAGCTAAATTTTCAAATTTGTGTTCAGTAAGTGATGCTCGTGCTTTTCAACATCATAGAAATCGCCATTTGCTAATTCAGGAAAAAAGTGCATTTTGAAACCATGGGCTATAGTCCAGCAGAATTAAGCAAAATAGCCTCGGATATCAAATCTAACTATTTTTGTCAAGAAAAGATTCTCAGAGCTAAATTTTCAAGTTTGTGCTCAGCAATTGATGCTCGTGATTATAAATGTCATAGAAATCGTCATTTGCGAATTCAGGAAAAAAGTGCATTTTGGAACCATGGGCTATAGTCCAGCAGAATTAAGCAAAATTGCCTCGGATTTCAAATCTCACTATTTTTGTCAATTAAAGGGTCCCAGAGCTAAATTTTCAAATTTGTGTTCAGTAAGTGATGCTCGTGCATATCAACATCATAGAAATCGCCATTTGCGAATTCAGGAAAAATGTGCATTTTGAAACCATGGGCTATAGTCCAGCAGAATTAAGCAAAAAAGCCTTGGATTTCAAATCTCTGTATTTTTGTGAATAATTGGATCTCAGAGCTAAATTTTCAAATTTGTGTTCACTCGGATTTCAAGTCTCACTATTTTTATCAATAAAAGGTTCCCAGAGCTAAATTTTCAAATTTCTGTTCAATAAGTGATGCTCGTGCTTATCAATATCATAGAAATCGTCATTTAAGAATTCAGGAAAAAAGTGCATTTTGAAACCATAGGCTATAATCCAGCAGAATTAAGCAAAATAGCCTCGGATTTCGAATCTCTGTATTTTTGTCAATAAAAGGTTCTCAGAGCTAAATTTTCAAATTTGTGTTCACTCGGATTTCAAATCTCACTACTTTTGTCAATAAAAGGTTCTCAGAGCTAAATTTTCAAATTTGTGTTCAGTAAGTGATGCTCGTGATTATCAATATCAAAGAAATTGTCATTTGCGAATTCAGGAAAAAAGTGCCTTTTGAAACCTTGGGCTATAGTCCAGCAGAATTAAGCAAAATAGCCTCGGATATCAAATCTAACTATTTTTGTCAAGAAAAGGTTCTCAGAGCTAAATTTTCAAGTTTGTGCTCAGCAATTGATGCTCATGATTATCAATATCATATAAATCGTCATTTGCGAATTCAGGAAAAAAGTGCATTTTGAAACCATGGGCTATAATCTAGCAGAATTAAGCAGAATAGCCTCGGATTTCGAATCTCTGTATTTTTGTCAATTAAAGGTTCCCAGAGCTAAATTTTCAAATTTCTGTTCAGTAAGTGATGCTCGTGCTTATCATTATCATAGAAATCGTCATTTAAGAATTCAGGAAAAAAGTGCATTTTGAAACCATGGGCTATAGTCCAGCAGAATTAAGCAAAAAAGCCTTGGATTTCAAATCTCTGTATTTTTGTGAATAATTGGATCTCAGAGCTAAATTTTCAAATTTGTGTTCACTCGGATTTCAAGTCTCACTATTTTTATCAATAAAAGGTTCCCAGAGCTAAATTTTCAAATTTCTGTTCAGTAAGTGATGCTCGTGCTTATCATTATCATAGAAATCGTCATTTAAGAATTCAGGAAAAAAGTGCATTTTGAAACCATGGGCTATAATCTAGCAGAATTAAGCAGAAGAGCCTCGGATTTCGAATCTCTGTATTTTTGTCAATTAAAGATTCCCAGAGCTAAATTTTCAAATTTGTGTTCAGTAAGTGCTGCTCGTGCTTTTCAATATCATAGAAATCGTCGTTTGCTAATTCAGGAAAAAAGTGCATTTTGAAACCATGGGCTATAGTCCAGCAGAATTAAGCAAAATTGCCTTGGATTTCAAATCTCTGTATTTTTGTGAATAATTGGATCTCAGAGCTAAATTTTCAAATTTGTGTTCACTCGGATTTGAAGTCTCACTATTTTTATCAATAAAAGGTTCCCAGAGCTAAATTTTCAAATTTCTGTTCAGTAAGTGATGCTCGTGCTTATCATTATCATAGAAATCGTCATTTAAGAATTCAGGAAAAAAGTGCATTTTGAAACCATGGGCTATAGTCCAGCAGAATTAAGCAAAATAGCCTCGGATATCAAATCTAACTATTTTTGTCAAGAAAAGATTCTCAGAGCTAAATTTTCAAGTTTGTGCTCAGCAATTGATGCTCATGATTATAAATGTCATAGAAATCGTCATTTGCGAATTCAGGAAAAAAGTGCATTTTGGAACCATGGGCTATAGTCCAGCAGAATTAAGCAAAATTGCCTCGGATTTCAAATCTCACTATTTTTGTCAATTAAAGGTTCCCAGAACTAAATTTTCAAATTTGTGTTCAGTAAGTGATGCTCATGCATATCAACATCATAGAAATCGCCATTTGCTAATTCAGGAAAAAAGTGCATTTTGAAACCATGGGCTATAGTCCAGCAGAATTAAGCAAAATTGCCTCGGATTTCAAATCTCACTATTTTTGTCAATTAAAGGTTCCCAGAGCTAAATTTTCAAATTTGTGTTCAGTAAGTGATGCTCGTGCTTATCAATATCATAGAAATCGTCATTTAAGAATTCAGGAAAAAAGTGCATTTTGAAACCATGGGCTATAGTCCAGCAGAATTAAGCAAAATAGCCTCGGATATCAAATCTAACTATTTTTGTCAAGAAAAGATTCTCAGAGCTAAATTTTCAAGTTTGTGCTCAGCAATTGACGCTCATGATTATAAATGTCATAGAAATCGTCATTTGCGAATTCAGGAAAAAAGTGCATTTTGGAACCATGGGCTATAGTCCAGCAGAATTAAGCAAAATTGCCTCAGATTTCAAATCTCACTATTTTTGTCAATTAAAGGTTCCCAGAGCTAAATTTTCAAATTTGTGTTCAGTAAGTGCTGCTCGTGCTTTTCAATATCATAGAAATCGTCGTTTGCTAATTCAGGAAAAAAGTGCATTTTGAAACCATGGGCTATAGTCCAGCAGAATTAAGCAAAATTGCCTCGGATTTCAAATCTCACTATTTTTGTCAATTAAAGGGTCCCAGAGCTAAATTTTCAAATTTGTGTTCAGTAAGTGATGCTCGTGCATATCAACATCATAGAAATTGCCATTTGCGAATTCAGGAAAAATGTGCATTTTGAAACCATGGGCTATAGTCTAGCAGAATTAAGCAAAAAAGCCTTGGATTTCAAATCTCTGTATTTTTGTGAATAATTGGATCTCAGAGCTAAATTTTCAAATTTGTGGTCACTCGGATTTCAAGTCTCACTATTTTTATCAATAAAAGGTTCCCAGAGCTAAATTTTCAAATTTCTGTTCAGTAAGTGATGCTCGTGCTTATCATTATCATAGAAATCGTCATTTAAGAATTCAGGAAAAAAGTGCATTTTGAAACCATGGGCTATAGTCCAGCAGAATTAAGCAAAAAAGCCTTGGATTTCAAATCTCTGTATTTTTGTGAATAATTGGATCTCAGAGCTAAATTTTCAAATTTGTGTTCACTCGGATTTCAAGTCTCACTATTTTTATCAATAAAAGGTTCCCAGAGCTAAATTTTCAAATTTCTGTTCAGTAAGTGATGCTCGTGCTTATCATTATCATAGAAATCGTCATTTAAGAATTCAGGAAAAAAGTGCATTTTGAAAGCATGGGGCTATAGTTCAGCAGAATTAAGCAAAATTGCCTTGGATTTCAAATCTCTGTATTTTTGTGAATAATTGGATCTCAGAGCTAAATTTTCAAATTTGTGTTCACTCGGATTTCAAGTCTCACTATTTTTATCAATAAAAGGTTCCCAGAGCTAAATTTTCAAATTTCTGTTCAGTAAGTGATGCTCGTGCTTATCATTATCATAGAAATCGTCATTTAAGAATTCAGGAAAAAAGTGCATTTTGAAACCATGGGCTATAGTCTAGCAGAATTAAGCAAAAAAGCCTTGGATTTCAAATCTCTGTATTTTTGTGAATAATTGGATCTCAGAGCTAAATTTTCAAATTTGTGGTCACTCGGATTTCAAGTCTCACTATTTTTATCAATAAAAGGTTCCCAGAGCTAAATTTTCAAATTTCTGGTCAGTAAGTGATTCTCGTGATTATCAATATCAAAGAAATCGTCATTTGCGAATTCAGGAAAAAAGTTTATTTCGAAACCGTGGGCTATAGTACAGCAGAATTAAGCAAAATAGCCTCGGATATCAAATCTCACTACTTTTGTCAATAAAAGGTTCCCAGAGCTAAATTTTCAAATTTCTGTTCAATAAGTGATGCTCGTGCTTATCAATATCATAGAAATCGTCATTTAAGAATTCAGGAAAAAAGTGCATTTTGAAACCATGGGCTATAATCCAGCAGAATTAAGCAAAACAGTCTCGGATTTCGAATCTCTGTATTTTTGTCAATAAAAGGTTCTCAGAGCTAAATTTTCAAATTTGTGTTCAGTAAGTGCTGCTCGTGCTTTTCAATATCATAGAAATCGTCGTTTGCTAATTCAGGAAAAAAGTGCATTTTGAAACCATGGGCTATAGTCCAGCAGAATTAAGCAAAATTGCCTCGGATTTCAAATCTCACTATTTTTGTCAATTAAAGGTTCCCAGAGCTAAATTTTCAAATTTGTGTTCAGTAAGTGATGCTCGTGCTTATCAATATCATAGAAATCGTCATTTAAGAATTCAGGAAAAAAGTGCATTTTGAAACCATGGGCTATAATCCAGCAGATTTAAGCAAAACAGCCTCGGATTTCGAATCTCTGTATTTTTGTCAATAAAAGGTTCTCAGAGCTAAATTTTCAAATTTGTGTTCAGTAAGTGCTGCTCGTGCTTTTCAATATCATAGAAATCGTCATTTGCTAATTCAGGAAAAAAGTGCATTTTGAAACCATGGGCTATAGTCCAGCAGAATTAAGCAAAATAGCCTCGGATATCAAATCTAACTATTTTTGTCAAGAAAAGATTCTCAGAGCTAAATTTTCAAGTTTGTGCTCAGCAATTGATGCTCATGATTATCAATGTCATAGAAATCGTCATTTGCGAATTCAGGAAAAAAGTTTATTTCGAAACCGTGGGCTATAGTACAGCAGAATTAAGCAAAATAGCCTCGGATATCAAATCTCACTACTTTTGTCAATAAAAGGTTCCCAGAGCTAAATTTTCAAATTTCTGTTCAATAAGTGATGCTCGTGCTTATCAATATCATAGAAATCGTCATTTAAGAATTCAGGAAAAAAGTGCATTTTGAAACCATGGGCTATAATCCAGCAGAATTAAGCAAAACAGCATCGGATTTCGAATCTCTTTATTTTTGTCAATAAAAGGTTCTCAGAGCTAAATTTTTAAATTTGTGTTCAGTAAGTGCTGCTCGTGCTTTTCAATATCATAGAAATCGTCGTTTGCTAATTCAGGAAAAAAGTGCATTTTGAAACCATGGGCTATAATCCAGCAGAATTAAGCAAAATTGCCTCGGATTTCAAATCTCACTATTTTTGTCAATTAAAGGGTCCCAGAGCTAAATTTTCAAATTTGTATTCACTAAGTGATGCTCGTGCTTATCAATATCATAGAAATCGTCATTTAAGAATTCAGGAAAAAAGTGCATTTTGAAACCATGGGCTATAGTCCAGCAGAATTAAGCAAAATAGCCTCGGATATCAAATCTAAGTATTTTTGTCAAGAAAAGATTCTCAGAGCTAAATTTTCAAGTTTGTGCTCAGCAATTGATGCTCATGATTATCAATGTCATAGAAATCGTCATTTGCGAATTCAGGAAAAAAGTGCATTTTGGAACCATGGGCTATAGTCCAGCAGAATTAAGCAAAATTGCCTCGGATTTCAAATCTCACTATTTTTGTCAATTAAAGGTTCCCAGAGTTAAATTTTCAAATTTGTGTTCAGTAAGTGCTGCTCGTGCTTTTCAATATCATAGAAATCGTCGTTTGCTAATTCAGGAAAAAAGTGCATTTTGAAACCATGGGCTATAGTCCAGCAGAATTAAGAAAAATTGCCTCGGATTTCAAATCTCACTATTTTTGTCAATTAAAGGGTCCCAGAGCTAAATTTTCAAATTTGTGTTCAGTAAGTGATGCTCGTGCATATCAACATCATAGAAATCGCCATTTGCGAATTCTGGAAAAAAGTGCATTTTGAAACCATGGGCTATAGTCCAGCAGAATTAAACAAAATAGCCTCGGATATCAAATCTCACTATTTTTGTCAATAAAAGGTTCTCAGAGGTAAATTTTCAAATTTCTGTTCAGTAAGTGATTCTCGTGATTATCAATATCAAAGAAATCGTCGTTTGCGAATTCAGGAAAAAAGTTTATTTCGAAACCGTGGGCTATAGTACAGCAGAATTAAGCAAAATAGCCTCGGATATCAAATCTCACTACTTTTGTCAATAAAAGGTTCTCAGAGCTAAATTTTCAAATTTGTGTTCAGTAAGTGATGCTCTTGATTATCAATATCAAAGAAACCTTCATTTGCGAATTCAGGAAAAAAGTTTATTTCGAAACCGTGCACTATAGTACAGCAGAATTAAGCAAAATAGCCTCGGATATCAAATCTCAATATTTTTGTCAATAAAAGGTTCTCAGAGCTAAGTTTTCAAATTTCTGCTTAGTAAGTGATGCTAGTGCTTTTCAATATCATAGAAATCTTCGTTTGCTAATTTAGGAAAAAAGTGCATTTTGAAATCATGGGCTATAGTCCAGCAGAATTAAACAAAATTGCCTCGGATATCAAATCTCACTATTTTTGTCAATAAAAGGTTCTCAGAGCTAAATTTTCAAATTTCTGTTCAGTAAGTGATGCTCGTGACTATCAATATCAAAGAGATCGCCATTTGCGAATTCAGGAAAAAAGTGCATTTTGAAACCATGGGCTATAGTGCAGCAGAATTAAGCAAAATAGCCTCGGATTTCGAATCTCTGTATTTTTGTCAATAAAAGGTTCTCAGAGCTAAATTTTCAAATTTCTGTTCAGTAAGTGATGCTCGTGATTATCAATATCATAGAATTCGTCGTTTGCTAATTCAGGAAAAAAGTGCATTTTGAAACCATGGGCTATAGTGCAGCAGAATTAAGCAAAATAGCCTCGGATTTCAAATCTCTGTATTTTTGTCAATAAAAGGTTCTCAGAGCTAAATTTTCAAATTTGTGTTCAGTAAGTGATGCTCGTGATTATCAATATCATAAAATTCGTCGTTTGCTAATTCAGGAAAAAAGTGCATTTTGAAACCATGGGCTATAGTCAAGCAGAATTAAGCAAAATTGCCTCGGATCTCAAATCTCTGTATTTTTGTCAATAAAAGGTTCTCAGAGCTAAATTTTCAAATTTGTGTTCACTCGGATTTCAAGTCTCAATATTTTTGTCAATAAAAGGTTCCCAGAGCTAAATTTTCAAGTTTGTTTTCAGTAAGTGATGCTCGTGATTATCAATATCAAAGAAATCGTCATTTGCGAATTCAGGAAAAAAGTGCCTTTTGAAACCATGGGCTATAGTACAGCAGTATGAAGCAAAATAACCTCGGATATCAAATCTCACTATTCTTGTCAATAAAAGGTTCTCAGAGCTAAATTTTCAAATTTCTGTGCAGTAAGTGATGCTCGTGATTATCAATATCAAAGAGATCGTCATTTGCGAATTCGGGAAAAAAGTGCACTTTGAAAACATGGGCTATAGTGCACCAGAATTAAGCAAAATAGCCCCGGATTTCGAATCTCTGTATTTTTGTCAATAAAAGGTTCTCAGAGCTAAATTTTCAAATTTCTGTTCAGTAAGTATTGCTCGTGATTATCAATATCAAAGAGATCGTCATTTGCGAATTCAGGAAAAAAGTGCATTTTGAAACCAAGGGCTGTAGTGCAGCAGAATTAAGCAAAATAGCCTCGGATTTCGAATCTCTGTATTTTTGTCAATAAAAAATTCTCAGAGCTAAATTTTCAAATATCTGTTCAGTAAGTGATGCTCGTGATTATCAATATCATAGAATTCGTCGTTTGCTAATTCAGGAAAAAAGTGCATTTTGAAACCGTCGGCTATAGTGCAGCAGAATTAAGCAAAATAGCCTCGGATTTCAAATCTCTGTATTTTTGTCAATAAAAGGTTCTCAGAGCTAACTTTTCAAATTTGTGTTCAGTAAGTGATGCTCGTGATTATCAATATCATAGAATTCGTCGTTTGCTAATTCAGGAAAAAAGTGCATTTTGAAACCATGGGCTATAGTCCAGCAGAATTAAGCAAAATTGCCTCGGATCTCAAATCTCTGTATTTTTGTCAATAAAAGGTTCTCAGAGCTAAATTTTCAAATTTGTGTTCACTCGGATTTCAAGTCTCAATATTTTTGTCAATAAAAGGTTCCCAGAGCTAAATTTTCAAGTTTGTTTTCAGTAAGTGATGCTCGTAATTATCAATATCAAAGAAATCGTCATTTGCGAATTCAGGAAAAAAGTGCCTTTTGAAACCATGGGCTATAGTACAGCAGTATGAAGCAAAATAACCTCGGATATCAAATCTCACTATTTTTGTCAATAAAAGGTTCTCAGAGCTAAATTTTCAAATTTCTGTTCAGTAAGTTATGCTCGTGATTATCAATATCAAAGAGATCGTCATTTGCGAATTCAGGAAAAAAGTGCATTTTGAAACCATGGGCTATAGTGCAGCAGAATTAAGCAAAATAGCCTCGGATTTCGAATCTCTGTATTTTTGTCAATAAAAGGTTCTCAGAGCTAAATTTTCAAATTTCTGTGCAGTAAGTGATGCTCGTGATTATCAATATCAAAGAGATCGTCATTTGCGAATTCAGGAAAAAAGTGCACTTTGAAACCATGGGCTATAGTGCACCAGAATTAAGCAAAATAGCCCCGGATTTCGAATCTCTGTATTTTTGTCAATAAAAGGTTCTCAGAGCTAAATTTTCAAATTTCTGTTCAGTAAGTATTGCTCGTGATTATCAATATCAAAGAGATCGTCATTTGCGAATTCAGGAAAAAAGTGCATTTTGAAACCATGGGCTATAGTGCAGCAGAATTAAGCAAAATAGCCTCGGATTTCGAATCTCTGTATTTTTGTCAATAAAAAATTCTCAGAGCTAAATTTTCAAATATCTTTTCAGTAAGTGATGCTCGTGATTATCAATATCAAAGAGACCGTCATTTGCGAATTCAGGAAAAAAGTGCATTTTGAAACCATGGGCTATAGTGCAGCAGAATTAAGCAAAATAGCCTCGGATTTCGAATCTCTGTATTTTTGTCAATAAAATGTTCTCAGAGCTAAATTTTCAAATTTGTGTTCAGTAAGTGATGCTCGTGCTTATCAATATCATAGAAACCGTCATTTGCGAATTCAGGAAAAAAGTGAATTTTGAAACCATGAGCTATAGTCCAGCAGAATTAAGCAAAATAGCCTCGAATTTCAAATCTCACTACTTTTGTCAATAAAAAGTTCTCAGAGCTAAATTTTCAAATTTGTGTTGAGTAAGTGATGCTCATGCTTATCAATATCATAGTAATCGTCATTCGCGAATTCAGGAAAAAAGTGCATTTTGAAACCGTGGGCTATAGTCCAGCAGAATTAAGCAAAATAGCCTCGAATTTCAAATCTCACTATTTTTGTCAATAAAAGGTTCTCAGAGCTAAATTTTCAAATTTGTGTTCAGTAAGTCAATTCAGGAAAAAAGTGAATTTTGAAACCATGAGCTATAGTCCAACAGAATTAGGCAAAATAGCCTCGGATTTAAAATCTCACTATTTTTGTCAATAAAAGGTTTTCAGAGCTAAATTTTCAAATTTGTGTTCAGTAAGTCAATTCAGGAAAAAAGTGAATTTTGAAACCATGAGCAATAGTCCAGCAGAATTAAGCAAAATAGCCTCGAATTTCAAATCTCACTACTTTTGTCAATAAAAGGTTCTCTGAGCTAAATTTTCAAATTTGTGTTGAGTAAGTGATGCTCATGCTTGTCAATATCATAGTAATCGTCATTTGCGAATTCAGGAAAAAAGTGCATTTTGAAACCGTGGGCTATAGTCCAGCAGAATTAAGCAAAATAGCCTCGGATTTCATATCTCACTATTTTTGTCAGTAAAAGGTTTTCAGAGCTGAATTTTCAAATTTTTGTTCAGTGAGTGATGCTCATGCTTATCAATATCGTAGATATCGTCATTTGCGAATTCAGGAAAAAAGTGCATTTTGAAACCGTGGGCTATAGTCCAGCGGAATAAAGCAAAATAGCCTCGGATTTCAAATCTCACTAATTTTTGTCAATAAAAGGTTTTCAGAGCTGAATTTTCAAATTTGTGTTCAGTGAGTGATGCTCGTGCTTATCAATATCGTAGATATCGACATTTGCGAATTCAGGAAAAAAGTGCATTTTGTAACCATGGGCTATAGTCCAGCAGAATTAAGCAAAATAGCCTCGGATTTCAAATCTCACTATTTTTGTCCATAAAAGGTTTTCAGAGCTGAATTTTCAAATTTGTGTTCAGTGAGTGATGCTCGTGCTTATCAATATCGTAGATATCGTCATTTGCGAATTCAGTGCATTTTGTTACCATGGGCTATAGTCCAGCAGAATTAAGCAAAATAGCCTCGGATTTCAAATCTCTGTATTTTTGTGAATAATTGGTTCTCAGAGCTAAATTTTCAAATTTGTGTTCAGTAAGTCAATTCAGGAAAAAAGTGCATTTTGAAACCATGGGCTATAGTCCAGCAGAATTAGGCAAAATAGCCTCGGATTTCAAATCTCACTATTTTTGTCCATAAAAGGTTTTCAGAGCTGAATTTTCAAATTTGTGTTCAGTGAGTGATGCTCGTGCTTATCAATATCGTAGATATCGTCATTTGCGAATTCAGTGCATTTTGTTACCATGGGCTATAGTCCAGCAGAATTAAGCAAAATAGCCTCGGATTTCAAATCTCTGTATTTTTGTGAATAATTGGTTCTCAGAGCTAAATTTTCAAATTTGTGTTCAGTGAGTGATGCTCATGCTTATCAATATCATAGTAATCGTCATTTGCGAATTCAGGAAAAAAGTGCATTTTGAAACCGTGGGCTATAGTCCAGCAGAATTAAGCAAAATAGCCTCGGATTTCAAATCTCTGTATTTTTGTGGATAATTGGTTCTCAGAGCTAAATTTTTAAATTTCAGTAAGTGATGCTCGTGCTTATCAATATCGTAGACATCGTCATTTGCGAAATAGCCTCGGATTTCGAATCTCTGTATTTTTGTCAATAAAAGGTTCTCAGAGCTAAATTTTCAAATTTCTGTGCAGTAAGTGATGCTCGTGATTATCAATATCAAAGAGATCGTCATTTGCGAATTCAGGAAAAAAGTGCACTTTGAAACCATGGGCTATAGTGCACCAGAATTAAGCAAAATAGCCCCGGATTTCGAATCTCTTTATTTTTGTCAATAAAAGGTTCTCAGAGCTAAATTTTCAAATTTCTGTTCAGTAAGTATTGCTCGTGATTATCAATATCAAAGAGATCGTCATTTGCGAATTCAGGAAAAAAGTGCATTTTGAAACCATGGGCTATAGTGCAGCAGAATTAAGCAAAATAGCCTCGGATTTCGAATCTCTGTATTTTTGTCAATAAAAAATTCTCAGAGCTAAATTTTCAAATATCTTTTCAGTAAGTGATGCTCGTGATTATCAATATCAAAGAGACCGTCACTTGCGAATTCAGGAAAAAAGTGCATTTTGAAACCATGGGCTATAGTGCAGCAGAATTAAGCAAAATAGCCTCGGATTTCGAATCTCTGTATTTTTGTCAATAAAATGTTCTCAGAGCTAAATTTTCAAATTTGTGTTCAGTAAGTGATGCTCGTGCTTATCAATATCATAGAAACCGTCATTTGCGAATTCAGGAAAAAAGTGAATTTTGAAACCATGAGCTATAGTCCAGCAGAATTAAGCAAAATAGCCTCGAATTTCAAATCTCACTACTTTTGTCAATAAAAAGTTCTCAGAGCTAAATTTTCAAATTTGTGTTGAGTAAGTGATGCTCATGCTTATCAATATCATAGTAATCGTCATTCGCGAATTCAGGAAAAAAGTGCATTTTGAAACCGTGGGCTATAGTCCAGCAGAATTAAGCAAAATAGCCTCGAATTTCAAATCTCACTATTTTTGTCAATAAAAGGTTCTCAGAGCTAAATTTTCAAATTTGTGTTCAGTAAGTCAATTCAGGAAAAAAGTGAATTTTGAAACCATGAGCTATAGTCCAACAGAATTAGGCAAAATAGCCTCGGATTTAAAATCTCACTATTTTTGTCAATAAAAGGTTTTCAGAGCTAAATTTTCAAATTTGTGTTCAGTAAGTCAATTCAGGAAAAAAGTGAATTTTGAAACCATGAGCAATAGTCCAGCAGAATTAAGCAAAATAGCCTCGAATTTCAAATCTCACTACTTTTGTCAATAAAAGGTTCTCTGAGCTAAATTTTCAAATTTGTGTTGAGTAAGTGATGCTCATGCTTGTCAATATCATAGTAATCGTCATTTGCGAATTCAGGAAAAAAGTGCATTTTGAAACCGTGGGCTATAGTCCAGCAGAATTAAGCAAAATAGCCTCGGATTTCATATCTCACTATTTTTGTCAGTAAAAGGTTTTCAGAGCTGAATTTTCAAATTTTTGTTCAGTGAGTGATGCTCATGCTTATCAATATCGTAGATATCGTCATTTGCGAATTCAGGAAAAAAGTGCATTTTGAAACCGTGGGCTATAGTCCAGCGGAATAAAGCAAAATAGCCTCGGATTTCAAATCTCACTAATTTTTGTCAATAAAAGGTTTTCAGAGCTGAATTTTCAAATTTGTGTTCAGTGAGTGATGCTCGTGCTTATCAATATCGTAGATATCGACATTTGCGAATTCAGGAAAAAAGTGCATTTTGTAACCATGGGCTATAGTCCAGCAGAATTAAGCAAAATAGCCTCGGATTTCAAATCTCACTATTTTTGTCCATAAAAGGTTTTCAGAGCTGAATTTTCAAATTTGTGTTCAGTGAGTGATGCTCGTGCTTATCAATATCGTAGATATCGTCATTTGCGAATTCAGTGCATTTTATTACCATGGGCTATAGTCCAGCAGAATTAAGCAAAATAGCCTCGGATTTCAAATCTCTGTATTTTTGTGAATAATTGGTTCTCAGAGCTAAATTTTCAAATTTGTGTTCAGTAAGTCAATTCAGGAAAAAAGTGCATTTTGAAACCATGGGCTATAGTCCAGCAGAATTAGGCAAAATAGCCTCGGATTTCAAATCTCACTATTTTTGTCCATAAAAGGTTTTCAGAGCTGAATTTTCAAATTTGTGTTCAGTGAGTGATGCTCGTGCTTATCAATATCGTAGATATCGTCATTTGCGAATTCAGTGCATTTTGTTACCATGGGCTATAGTCCAGCAGAATTAAGCAAAATAGCCTCGGATTTCAAATCTCTGTATTTTTGTGAATAATTGGTTCTCAGAGCTAAATTTTCAAATTTGTGTTCAGTGAGTGATGCTCATGCTTATCAATATCATAGTAATCGTCATTTGCGAATTCAGGAAAAAAGTGCATTTTGAAACCGTGGGCTATAGTCCAGCAGAATTAAGCAAAATAGCCTCGGATTTCAAATCTCTGTATTTTTGTGGATAATTGGTTCTCAGAGCTAAATTTTTAAATTTCAGTAATTGATGCTCGTGCTTATCAATATCGTAGACATCGTCATTTGCGAATTCAGGAAAAAGGAACATATTAAAACCATGGGCTATAGTCCAGTAGAATTAAGCAAAATAGCCTCGGATTTCAAATTTCTGCATTTTTGTGGATAATTGGTTCTCAGAGCTAAATTTTCAAATTTGTGTTCAGTAAGTGATGCTCATAATTATCAATATCATAGAATTCGTCATTTGCGAATTCAGGAAAAAAGTGCATTTTGAAACCATGGGCTATAGTCCAGCAGAATTAAGGAAAATAGCCTCGGATTTCATACGTCACTATTTTTGTCAATAAAAGGTTCTCAGATTTAAATTTTCAAATTTGTGTTCAGTAAGTGATGCTCGTGCTTATCAATATCGTAGACATCGTCATTTGCGAATTCAGGACAAAAGAACATATTGAAACCATGGGCTATAGTCCAGTAGAATTAAGCAAAATAGCCTCGGATTTCAAATCTCTGTATTTTTGTGAATAAAAAGTTCTCAGAGCTCAATTTTCAAATTTGTGTTCAGTAAGAAATGCTTGTGCTTATCAATATCGTAGATATCGTCATTTGCGCATTCAGGAAAAAAGTGCATTTTGAAACCATGGGCTATAGTGTAGCAGAATTAAGCAAACTAGCCTCGGATTTCGAATCTCTGTATTTTTGTCAATAAAAGGTTCTCAGAACTAAATTTTCAAATTTCTGTTCAGTAAGTGATGCTCATGATTATCAATATCATAGAAATCGTCATTTGCGAATTCAGGAAAAAAGTGAATTCCGTAACCATGGGCTATAGTCCAGCAGAATTAAGGAAAATAGCCTCGGATTTCTTATGTCACTATTTTTGTCAATAAAAGGTTCTCAGAGTTAAATTTTCAAATTTGTGTTCAGTAAGTGAATTCAGGAAAAAAGTGCATTTTGAAAACATGGGCTATAGTCCAGCAGAATTAGGCAAAATAGCCTCGGATTTCAAACCTCTGTATTTTTGTCAATAAAAGGTTCTCAGAGCTAAATTTTCAAATTTCTGTTCAGTAATTGATGTTCATGATTATCAATATCATAGAAATCTTCATTTGGGAATTCAGGAAAAAAGTGCATTTTGTAACCATGGGCTATAGTCCAGCAGAATTAAGGAAAATAGCCCCGGATTTCAAATCTCATTATTATTGTGAATAAAAAGTTCTCAGAGCTCAATTTTCAAATTTGTGTTCAGTAAGAAATGCTTGTGCTTATCAATATCGTAGATATCGTCATTTGCGCATTCAGGAAAAAAGTGCATTTTGAAACCATGGGCTATAGTGTAGCAGAATTAAGCAAACTAGCCTCGGATTTCGAATCTCTGTATTTTTGTCAATAAAAGGTTCTCAGAACTAAATTTTCAAATTTCTGTTCAGTAAGTGATGCTCATGATTATCAATATCATAGAAATCGTCATTTGCGAATTCAGGAAAAAAGTGAATTCCGTAACCATGGGCTATAGTCCAGCAGAATTAAGGAAAATAGCCTCGGATTTCTTATGTCACTATTTTTGTCAATAAAAGGTTCTCAGAGTTAAATTTTCAAATTTGTGTTCAGTAAGTGAATTCAGGAAAAAAGTGCATTTTGAAAACATGGGCTATAGTCCAGCAGAATTAGGCAAAATAGCCTCGGATTTCAAACCTCTGTATTTTTGTCAATAAAAGGTTCTCAGAGCTAAATTTTCAAATTTCTGTTCAGTAAGTGATGCTCATGATTATCAATATCATAGAAATCGTCATTTGCGAATTCGGGAAAAAAGTGAATTCTGTAACCATGGGCTATAGTCCAGCAGAATTAAGGAAAATAGCCTCGGACTTCTTATGTCACTATTTTTGTCAATAAAAGGTTCTCAGAGCTAAATTTTCAAATTTGTGTTCAGTAAGTAATGCTCGTGCTTATCAATATCGTAGACATCGTCATTTGCGAATTCAGGACAAAAGTACAAAAAGTGAATTTTGTTACCATGGGCTATAGTCCAGTAGAATTAAGCAAAATAGCCTCGGATTTCAAATTTCTGCATTTTTGTGGATAATTGGTTCTCAGAGCTAAATTTTCAAATTTGTGTTCAGTAAGTGATGCTCATAATTATCAATATCATAGAATTCGTCATTTGCGAATTCAGGAAAAAAGTGCATTTTGAAACCATGGGCTATAGTCCAGCAGAATTAAGGAAAATAGCCTCGGATTTCTTATGTCACTATTTTTGTCAATAAAAGGTTCTCAGAGCTAAATTTTCAAATTTGTGTTCAGTAAGTAATGCTCGTGCTTATCAATATCGTAGACATCGTCATTTGCGAATTCAGGACAAAAGTACAAAAAGTGAATTTTGTTACCATGGGCTATAGTCCAGCAGAATTAAACAAAATAGCCTCGGATTTCAAATCTCTGTATTTTTGTAAATAATTGGTTCTCAGAGCTTAATTTTCAAATTTGTGTTCAGTAGGTGATGCTCGTGATTATCAATATCATAGAAATCGTCATTTGCGAATTCAGGAAAAAAGTGCATTTTGAAACCATGGGCTATAGTCCAGCAGAATTAAACAAAATAGCCTCGGATTTCAAATCTCTGTATTTTTGTGAATAATTGGTTCTAAGAGCTAAATTTTCAAATTTGTGTTCAGTAAGTGACGCTCGTGCTTATCAATATCGTAGAAATCGTCATTTGCGAATTCAGGAAAAAAGTACATTTTTAAACCATGGACTATAGTCCAGCAGAATTAAACTAAATAGCCTCGGATTTCAAATCTCTGTTTTTTTGTAAATAATTGATTCTCAGAGCCAAATTTTGAAATTTGTGTTTAGTAAGTGATGCTCGTGCTAATCAATATCGGAGAAATCGTCATTTGCAAATTCAGGGAAAAGGTACGTTTTGAAACCATGGGGTATAGTCCAGCAGAATTAAGCAAAATAGCCTCGGATTTCAAATCTCACTATTTTTGTCAATAATAGGTTTTCAGATCTTAATTTTCAAATTTGTGTTCAGTAAGTTATGCTCGTGCTTATCAATATCGTAGAAATTGTCATTTGCGAATTCAGGAAAAAAGTACATTTTGAAACCATGGGCTATAGTCCAGCAGAATTAAACAAAATAGCCTCGGATTTCAAATCTCTGTATTTTTGGGAATAATTGGTTCTCAGAGCTAAAAATTTTCAAATTTGTGTTCAGTAAGTGATGCTCGTGCTTATCAATATCGTAGAAATCGTCATTTGCGAATTCAGGGAAAAAGTGCATTTTGAAACCATGGGCTATAGTCCAGCAGAATTAAACAAAATAGCCTCGGATTTCAAATCTCTGTATTTTTGTGAATAATTGGTTCTCAGAGCAAAATTTTCAGATTTGTGTTCAGTAAGTGATGCTCGTGCTTATCAATATCGTAGAAATCGTCATTTGCGAATTCAGGAAAAAAGTACATTTTGAAACCATGGGCTATAGTCCAGCAGAATTAAACAAAATAGCCTCGGATTTCAAGTCTCTGTATTTTTGTCAATAAAAAGTTCTCAGAGCTAAACTTTCAAATTTATGTTCAGTAAGTGATGCTCATGATTATCAATTTCATAGATATCGTCATTTGCGAATTCAGGAAAAAAGTGCATTTTGTAACCATGGGCTAAAGTCCAGTAGAATTAAGCAAAATAGCCTCGGATTTCAAATCTCTGTATTTTTGTGAATAATTGGTTCTCAGAGCTATGTTTTCAAATTTGTGTTCAGTAAGTGATGGTCGTATTTTTGTGAATAATTGGTTCTCAGAGCTAAATTTTCAAATTTGTGTTCAGAAAGTGATGCTCATGATTATCAATATCATAGAAATCGTCATTTGCGAATTCAGGCAAAAAGTGCATTTTGTAACCATGGGCTAAAGTCCAGTAGAATTAAGCAAAATAGCCTCGGATTTCAAATCTCTGTATTTTTGTGAATAATTGGTTCTCAGAGCTAAATTTTCAAATTTGTGTTCAGTAAGTGATGCTCATGATTATCAATATCATAGAAATCGTCATTTGCGAATTCAGGAAAAAAGTGCATTTTGTAACCATGGGCTAAAGTCCAGTAGAATTAAGCAAAATAGCCTCGGATTTCAAATCTCTGTATTTTTGTGAATAATTGGTTCTCAGAGCTACGTTTTCAAATTTGTTTTCAGTAAGTGATGGTCGTATTTTTGTGAATAATTGGTTCTCAGAGCTAAATTTTCAAATTTGTGTTCAGTAAGTGATGCTCATGATTATCAATATCGTAGATATCGTCATTTGCGAATTCAGGAAAAAAGTGCATTTTGAAACCATGTGCTATAAATAGTCCAGCCGAATTAAGCAAAATACCCTCGGATTTCAAATCTCACTATTATTGTCAATAAAAAGTTCTCAGAGCTAAATTTTCAAATTTGTGTGCAGTAAGTGATGCTCCTGCTTATCAATATCATAGAAATCGTCATTTGCGAATTCAGGAAAAATAGTGCATTTTGAAACCATGGGCTATAGTCCAGCAGAATTAAGCAAAATAGCCTCGGATTTCAAATCTCTGCATTTTTGTCAATAAAAAGTTCTCAGAGCTAAATTTTCAAATGTGTGCTCAGTAAGTGATGCTCGTGCTTATCAATGTCATAGATATCGTCATTTGCGAACTCAGGAAAAAAGTGCATTTTGAAACCATGGGCTATAAATAGTCCAGCCGGATTAAGCAAAATAGCCTCGGATTTCAAATCTCACTATTATTGTCAATAAAAAGTTCTCAGAGCTAAATTTTCAAATTTGTGCTCAGTAAGTGATGCTCGTGCTTATCAATTTCATAGATATCGTCATTTGCGAATTCAGGAAAAAAGTGCATTTTTAAAGCATGTGCTATAAATAGTCCAGCCGAATTAAGCAAAATACCCTCGGATTTCAAATCTCACTATTATTGTCAATAAAAAGTTCTCAGAACTAAATTTTCAAATTTGTGTTCAGTAAGTGATGCTCGTGCTTATCAATATCATAGAAATCGTCATTTGCGAATTCAGGAAAATAGTGCATTTTGAAATAATGGGCTATAGTCCAGCAGAATTAAGCAAAATAGCCTCGGATTTCAAATCTCACTACTTCTGTCAATAAAAGGTTCTCAGAGCTAAATTTTCAAATTTGCGTTCAGTAAGTGATGCTCGTGCATATCAATATCATAGAAATAGTCATTTGCAAATTCAGGAAAAAAGTGAATTTTGAAACCATGGCCTATAGTCCAGCAGAATTAAGCAAAATAGCCTCGGATTTCAAGTCTCTGTATTTTTGTAAATAAAAAGTTCTCAGAGCTAAATTTTCAAATTTGTGTTCAGTAAGTGATGCTCGTGCTTATCAATTTCATAGATATCGTCATTTGCGAATTCAGGAAAAAAGTGCATTTTGAAAGCATGTGCTCTAAATAGTCCAGCCGAATTAAGCAAAATACCCTCGGATTTCAAATCACACTATTATTGTCAATAAAAAGTTCTCAGAGCTAAATTTTCAAATTTGTGTTCAGTAAGTGATGCTCGTGCTTATCAATATCATAGAAATCGTCATTTGCGAATTCAGGAAAAAAAGTGCATTTTGAAACCATGGGCTATAGTCCAGCAGAATTAAGCAAAATAGCCTCGGATTTCAAATCTCTGCATTTTTGTCAATAAAAAGTTCTCAGAGCTAAATCTTCAAATTTGTGTTCAGTAAGTGATGCTCGTTCTTATCAATATCATAGAAATCGTCATTTGCGAATTCAGAAAAAAAGTGCATTTTGAAACCATGGGCTATAGTCCAGCAGAATTAAGCAAAATAGCCTCGGATTTCAAATCTCACTACTTTTGTCAATAAAAGGTTCTCAGAGCTAAATTTTCAAATTTGCGTTCAGTAAGTGATGCTCGTGCATATCAATATCATAGAAATCGTCAATTGCGAATTCAGGAAAAAAGTGCATTTTGAAAGCATGTGCTCTAAATAGTCCAGCAGAATTAAGCAAAATAGCCTCGGATTTCAAGTCTCTGTATTTTTGTAAATAAAAAGTTCTCAGAGCTAAATTTTCAAATTTGTGTTCAGTAAGTGATGCTCGAGCTTATCAATATCATAGAAATCGTCATTTGCGAACTCAGGAAAAAAGTGCATTTTGAAACCATGGGCTATAAATAGTCCAGCCGAATTAAGCAAAATAGCGTCGGATTTCAAATATCATTACTTTTGTCAATAAAAGGTTCTCAGAGATAAATTTTCAAATTTGTGTTCAGTAAGTGATGCTCGTGCTTATCAATATCATAGAAATCGTCATTTGCTAATTCAGGAAAAAAGTGCATTTTGAAACCATGGGCTATAGTCCAGCAGAATTAAGCAAAAAAGCCTCGGATTTCAAATATCATTACTTTTGTCAATAAAAGGTTCTCAGAGATAAATTTTCAAATTTGTGTTCAGTAAGTGATGCTCGTGCTTATCAATATCATAGAAATCGTCATTTGCGAACTCAGGAAAAAAGTGCATTTTGAAACCATAGGCTATAGTCCAGCAGAATTAAGCAAAAAAGCCTCGGATTCAAATCTCTGTATTTTTGTCAATAAAAGCTTTTCAGACCAAAATTTTCAAATTTGTGTTCAGTAAGCGATGCTCGTGCTTTTCAATATCATAGAAATCGTCATTTGCTAATTCAGGAAAAAAGTGCATTTTGAAACCATGGGCTATAGTCCAGCAGAATTAAGCAAAATTGCCTCGGATTTCAAATCTCACTATTTTTGTCAATTAAAGGTTCCCAGAGCTAAATTTTCAAATTTGTGTTCAGTAAGTGATGCTCGTGCTTATCAATATCATAGAAATCGTCATTTAAGAATTCAGGAAAAAAGTGCATTTTGAAACTATGGGCTATGAATAGTCCAGCAGAATTAAGCAAAATAGCCTCGGATTTCAAATCTCACTATTATTGTCAATAAAAAGTTCTCAGAGCTAAATTTTCAAATTTGTGCTCAGTAAGTGATGCTCGTGCTTATCAATATCATAGATATCGTCATTTGCGAATTCAGGAAAAAAGTGCATTTTGAAACCATGGGCTATAGTCCAGCAGAATTAAGCAAAAAAGCCTCGGATTTCAAATATCATTACTTTTGTCAATAAAAGGTTCTCAGAGATAAATTTTCAAATTTGTGTTCAGTAAGTGATGCTCGTGCTTATCAATATCATAGAAATCGTCATTTGCGAACTCAGGGAAAAAGTGCATTTTGAAACCATGGGCTATAGTACCTACAGCAGAATTAAGCAAAATAGCCTCGGATTTCAAATCTGTGCATTTTTGTCAATAAAAAGTTCTCAAAACTAAATTTTCAAATTTGTTTTCAGTAAGTGATGCTCGTGCTTATCAATATCATAGAAATCGTCATTTGCGAACTCAGGAAAAAAGTGCATTTTGAAACCATGGGCTATAGTCCAGCAGAATTAAGCAAAATAGCCTCGGATTTCAAATCTCATTATTTTTGTCAATAAAAGGTTCTCAGAGCTAAATTTTCAAATTTGTGTTCAGTAAGTGATGCTCGTGCTTATCAATTTCATAGAAATCGTCATTTGCGAACTCAGGAAAAAAGTGCATTTTGAAACCATGGGCTATAAATAGTCCAGCCGGATTAAGCAAAATAGCCTCGGATTTCAAATCTCACTATTATTGTCAATAAAAAGTTCTCAGAGCTAAATTTTCAAATTTGTGCTCAGTAAGTGATGCTCGTGCTTATCAATTTCATAGATATCGTCATTTGCGAATTCAGGAAAAAAGTGCATTTTGAAAGCATGTGCTATAAATAGTCCAGCCGAATTAAGCAAAATACCCTCGGATTTCAAATCTCACTATTATTGTCAATAAAAAGTTCTCAGAACTAAATTTTCAAATTTGTGTTCAGTAAGTGATGCTCGTGCTTATCAATATCATAGAAATCGTCATTTGCGAACTCAGGGAAAAAGTGCATTTTGAAACCATGGGCTATAGTACCTACAGCAGAATTAAGCAAAATAGCCTCGGATTTCAAATCTGTGCATTTTTGTCAATAAAAAGTTCTCAGAGCTAAATTTTCAAATTTGTTTTCAGTAAGTGATGCTCGTGCTTATCAATTTCATAGAAATCGTCATTTGCGAACTCAGGAAAAAAGTGCATTTTGAAACCATGGGCTATAAATAGTCCAGCCGGATTAAGCAAAATAGCCTCGGATTTCAAATCTCACTATTATTGTCAATAAAAAGTTCTCAGAGCTAAATTTTCAAATTTGTGCTCAGTAAGTGATGCTCGTGCTTATCAATTTCATAGATATAGTCATTTGCGAATTCAGGAAAAAAGTGCATTTTGAAAGCATGTGCTATAAATAGTCCAGCCGAATTAAGCAAAATACCCTCGGATTTCAAATCTCACTATTATTGTCAATAAAAAGTTCTCAGAACTAAATTTTCAAATTTGTGTTCAGTAAGTGATGCTCGTGCTTATCAATATCATAGAAATCGTCATTTGCGAACTCAGGGAAAAAGTGCATTTTGAAACCATGGGCTATAGTACCTACAGCAGAATTAAGCAAAATAGCCTCGGATTTCAAATCTGTGCATTTTTGTCAATAAAAAGTTCTCAGAGCTAAATTTTCAAATTTGTTTTCAGTAAGTGATGCTCGTGCTTATCAATATCATAGAAATCGTCATTTGCGAATTCAGGAAAAAAGTGCATTTTGAAACCATGGGCTATAGTCCAGCAGAATTAAGCAAAAAAGCCTCGGATTTCAAATATCATTACTTTTGTCAATAAAAGGTTCTCAGAGATAAATTTTCAAATTTGTGTTCAGTAAGTGATGCTCGTGCTTATCAATATCATAGAAATCGTCATTTGCGAATTCAGGAAAAAAGTGCATTTTGAAACCATGGGCTATAGTCCAGCAGAATTAAGCAAAAAAGCCTCGGATTTCAAATATCATTACTTTTGTCAATAAAAGGTTCTCAGAGATAAATTTTCAAATTTGTGTTCAGTAAGTGATGCTCGTGCTTATCAATATCATAGAAATCGTCATTTGCGAACTCAGGGAAAAAGTGCATTTTGAAACCATGGGCTATAGTACCTACAGCAGAATTAAGCAAAATAGCCTCGGATTTCAAATCTGTGCATTTTTGTCAATAAAAAGTTCTCAAAACTAAATTTTCAAATTTGTTTTCAGTAAGTGATGCTTGTGCTTATCAATATCATAGAAATCGTCATTTGCGAACTCAGGAAAAAAGTGCATTTTGAAACCATGGGCTATAGTCCAGCAGAATTAAGCAAAATAGCCTCGGATTTCAAATATCATTATTTTTGTCAATAAAAGGTTCTCAGAGCTAAATTTTCAAATTTGTGTTCAGTAAGTGATGCTCGTGCTTATCAATTTCATAGAAATCGTCATTTGCGAACTCAGGAAAAAAGTGCATTTTGAAACCATGGGCTATAAATAGTCCAGCCGGATTAAGCAAAATAGCCTCGGATTTCAAATCTCACTATTATTGTCAATAAAAAGTTCTCAGAGCTAAATTTTCAAATTTGTGCTCAGTAAGTGATGCTCGTGCTTATCAATTTCATAGATATCGTCATTTGCGAATTCAGGAAAAAAGTGCATTTTGAAAGCATGTGCTATAAATAGTCCAGCCGAATTAAGCAAAATACCCTCGGATTTCAAATCTCACTATTATTGTCAATAAAAAGTTCTCAGAACTAAATTTTCAAATTTGTGTTCAGTAAGTGATGCTCGTGCTTATCAATATCATAGAAATCGTCATTTGCGAGCTCAGGGAAAAAGTGCATTTTGAAACCATGGGCTATAGTACCTACAGCAGAATTAAGCAAAATAGCCTCGGATTTCAAATCTGTGCATTTTTGTCAATAAAAAGTTCTCAGAGCTAAATTTTCAAATTTGTTTTCAGTAAGTGATGCTCGTGCTTATCAATTTCATAGAAATCGTCATTTGCGAACTCAGGAAAAAAGTGCATTTTGAAACCATGGGCTATAAATAGTCCAGCCGGATTAAGCAAAATAGCCTCGGATTTCAAATCTCACTATTATTGTCAATAAAAAGTTCTCAGAGCTAAATTTTCAAATTTGTGCTCAGTAAGTGATGCTCGTGCTTATCAATTTCATAGATATCGTCATTTGCGAATTCAGGAAAAAAGTGCATTTTGAAAGCATGTGCTATAAATAGTCCAGCCGAATTAAGCAAAATACCCTCGGATTTCAAATCTCACTATTATTGTCAATAAAAAGTTCTCAGAACTAAATTTTCAAATTTGTGTTCAGTAAGTGATGCTCGTGCTTATCAATATCATAGAAATCGTCATTTGCGAATTCAGGAAAAAAAGTGCATTTTGAAACCATGGGCTATATATATATAGTCCAGCAGAATTAAGCAAAATAGCCTCGGATTTCAAATCTCTGCATTTTTGTCAATAAAAAGTTCTCAGAGCTAAATTTTCAAATTTGTGTTCAGTAAGTGATGCTCGTTCTTATCAATATCATAGAAATCGTCGTTTGCGAATTCAGGAAAATAGTGCATTTTGAAATAATGGGCTATAGTACCTACAGCAGAATTAAGCAAAATAGCCTCGGATTTCAAGTCTCTGTATTTTTGTAAATAAAAAGTTCTCAGAGCTAAATTTTCAAATTTGTGTTCAGTAAGTGATGCTCGTGCTTATCAATTTCATAGATATCGTCATTTGCGAATTCAGGAAAAAAGTGCATTTTGAAACCATGGGCTATAGTCCAGCAGAATTAAGCAAAATAGCCTCGGATTTCAAATATCATTACTTTTGTCAATAAAAAGTTCTCAGAGCTAAATTTTCAAATTTGTGTTCAGTAAGTGATGCTCGTGCTTATCAATATCTTAGAAATCGTCATTTGCGAATTCAGGAAAAAAGTGCATTTTGAAACCATGGGCTATAGTCCAGCAGAATTAAGCAAAAAAGCCTCGGATTTCAAATCTCACTATTATTGTCAATAAAAAGTTCTCAGAACTAAATTTTCAAATTTGTGTTCAGTAAGTGATGCTCGTGCTTATCAATATCATAGAAATCGTCATTTGCGAACTCAGGGAAAAAGTGCATTTTGAAACCATGGGCTATAGTACCTACAGCAGAATTAAGCAAAATAGCCTCGGATTTCAAATCTGTGCATTTTTGTCAATAAAAAGTTCTCAGAGCTAAATTTTCAAATTTGTTTTCAGTAAGTGATGCTCGTGCTTATCAATATCATAGAAATCGTCATTTGCGAACTCAGGAAAAAAGTGCATTTTGAAACCATGGGCTATAGTCCAGCAGAATTAAGCAAAATAGCCTCGGATTTCAAATATCATTACTTTTGTCAATAAAAGGTTCTCAGAGCTAAATTTTCAAATTTGTGTTCAGTAAGTGATGCTCGTGCTTATCAATTTCATAGAAATCGTCATTTGCGAACTCAGGAAAAAAGTGCATTTTGAAACCAGAGCTAAATTTTCAAATTTGTGTTCAGTAAGTGATGCTCGTGCTTATCAATTTCATAGAAATCGTCATTTGCGAACTCAGGAAAAAAGTGCATTTTGAAACCATGGGCTATAAATAGTCCAGCCGGATTAAGCAAAATAGCCTCGGATTTCAAATCTCACTATTATTGTCAATAAAAAGTTCTCAGAGCTAAATTTTCAAATTTGTGCTCAGTAAGTGATGCTCGTGCTTATCAATTTCATAGATATCGTCATTTGCGAATTCAGGAAAAAAGTGCATTTTGAAAGCATGTGCTATAAATAGTCCAGCCGAATTAAGCAAAATACCCTCGGATTTCAAATCTCACTATTATTGTCAATAAAAAGTTCTCAGAACTAAATTTTCAAATTTGTGTTCAGTAAGTGATGCTCGTGCTTATCAATATCATAGAAATCGTCATTTGCGAGCTCAGGGAAAAAGTGCATTTTGAAACCATGGGCTATAGTACCTACAGCAGAATTAAGCAAAATAGCCTCGGATTTCAAATCTGTGCATTTTTGTCAATAAAAAGTTCTCAGAGCTAAATTTTCAAATTTGTTTTCAGTAAGTGATGCTCGTGCTTATCAATTTCATAGAAATCGTCATTTGCGAACTCAGGAAAAAAGTGCATTTTGAAACCATGGGCTATAAATAGTCCAGCCGGATTAAGCAAAATAGCCTCGGATTTCAAATCTCACTATTATTGTCAATAAAAAGTTCTCAGAGCTAAATTTTCAAATTTGTGCTCAGTAAGTGATGCTCGTGCTTATCAATTTCATAGATATCGTCATTTGCGAATTCAGGAAAAAAGTGCATTTTGAAAGCATGTGCTATAAATAGTCCAGCCGAATTAAGCAAAATACCCTCGGATTTCAAATCTCACTATTATTGTCAATAAAAAGTTCTCAGAACTAAATTTTCAAATTTGTGTTCAGTAAGTGATGCTCGTGCTTATCAATATCATAGAAATCGTCATTTGCGAATTCAGGAAAAAAAGTGCATTTTGAAACCATGGGCTATATATATATAGTCCAGCAGAATTAAGCAAAATAGCCTCGGATTTCAAATCTCTGCATTTTTGTCAATAAAAAGTTCTCAGAGCTAAATTTTCAAATTTGTGTTCAGTAAGTGATGCTCGTTCTTATCAATATCATAGAAATCGTCGTTTGCGAATTCAGGAAAATAGTGCATTTTGAAATAATGGGCTATAGTACCTACAGCAGAATTAAGCAAAATAGCCTCGGATTTCAAGTCTCTGTATTTTTGTAAATAAAAAGTTCTCAGAGCTAAATTTTCAAATTTGTGTTCAGTAAGTGATGCTCGTGCTTATCAATTTCATAGATATCGTCATTTGCGAATTCAGGAAAAAAGTGCATTTTGAAACCATGGGCTATAGTCCAGCAGAATTAAGCAAAATAGCCTCGGATTTCAAATATCATTACTTTTGTCAATAAAAAGTTCTCAGAGCTAAATTTTCAAATTTGTGTTCAGTAAGTGATGCTCGTGCTTATCAATATCTTAGAAATCGTCATTTGCGAATTCAGGAAAAAAGTGCATTTTGAAACCATGGGCTATAGTCCAGCAGAATTAAGCAAAAAAGCCTCGGATTTCAAATCTCACTATTATTGTCAATAAAAAGTTCTCAGAACTAAATTTTCAAATTTGTGTTCAGTAAGTGATGCTCGTGCTTATCAATATCATAGAAATCGTCATTTGCGAACTCAGGGAAAAAGTGCATTTTGAAACCATGGGCTATAGTACCTACAGCAGAATTAAGCAAAATAGCCTCGGATTTCAAATCTGTGCATTTTTGTCAATAAAAAGTTCTCAGAGCTAAATTTTCAAATTTGTTTTCAGTAAGTGATGCTCGTGCTTATCAATATCATAGAAATCGTCATTTGCGAACTCAGGAAAAAAGTGCATTTTGAAACCATGGGCTATAGTCCAGCAGAATTAAGCAAAATAGCCTCGGATTTCAAATATCATTACTTTTGTCAATAAAAGGTTCTCAGAGCTAAATTTTCAAATTTGTGTTCAGTAAGTGATGCTCGTGCTTATCAATTTCATAGAAATCGTCATTTGCGAACTCAGGAAAAAAGTGCATTTTGAAACCATGGGCTATAAATAGTCCAGCCGGATTAAGCAAAATAGCCTCGGATTTCAAATCTCACTATTATTGTCAATAAAAAGTTCTCAGAGCTAAATTTTCAAATTTGTGCTCAGTAAGTGATGCCCGTGCTTATCAATTTCATAGATATCGTCATTTGCGAATTCAGGAAAAAAGTGCATTTTGAAAGCATGTGCTATAAATAGTCCAGCCGAATTAAGCAAAATACCCTCGGATTTCAAATCTCACTATTATTGTCAATAAAAAGTTCTCAGAACTAAATTTTCAAATTTGTGTTCAGTAAGTGATGCTCGTGCTTATCAATATCATAGAAATCGTCATTTGCGAACTCAGGGAAAAAGTGCATTTTGAAACCATGGGCTATAGTACCTACAGCAGAATTAAGCAAAATAGCCTCGGATTTCAAATCTGTGCATTTTTGTCAATAAAAAGTTCTCAGAGCTAAATTTTCAAATTTGTTTTCAGTAAGTGATGCTCGTGCTTATCAATATCATAGAAATCGTCATTTGCGAACTCAGGAAAAAAGTGCATTTTGAAACCATGGGCTATAGTACCTACAGCAGAATTAAGCAAAATAGCCTCGGATTTCAAATCTGTGCATTTTTGTCAATAAAAAGTTCTCAGAGCTAAATTTTCAAATTTGTTTTCAGTAAGTGATGCTCGTGCTTATCAATATCATAGAAATCGTCATTTGCGAACTCAGGAAAAAAGTGCATTTTGAAACCATGGGCTATAGTCCAGCAGAATTAAGCAAAATAGCCTCGGATTTCAAATATCATTACTTTTGTCAATAAAAGGTTCTCAGAGCTAAATTTTCAAATTTGTGTTCAGTAAGTGATGCTCGTGCTTATCAATTTCATAGAAATCGTCATTTGCGAACTCAGGAAAAAAGTGCATTTTGAAACCATGGGCTATAAATAGTCCAGCCGGATTAAGCAAAATAGCCTCGGATTTCAAATCTCACTATTATTGTCAATAAAAAGTTCTCAGAACTAAATTTTCAAATTTGTGTTCAGTAAGTGATGCTCGTGCTTATCAATATCATAGAAATCGTCATTTGCGAATTCAGGAAAAAAAGTGCATTTTGAAACCATGGCCTATAGTCCAGCAGAATTAAGCAAAATAGCCTCGGATTTCAAATCTCTGCATTTTTGTCAATAAAAAGTTCTCAGAGCTAAATTTTCAAATTTGTGTTCAGTAAGTGATGCTCGTTCTTATCAATATCATAGAAATCGTCGTTTGCGAATTCAGGAAAAAAGTGAATTTTGAAACCATGGGCTATAGTCCAGCAGAATTAAGCAAAAAAGCCTCGGATTTCAGATCTGTGCATTTTTGTCAATAAAAAGTTCTCAGAGCTAAATTTTCAAATTTGTTTTCAGTAAGTGATGCTCGTGCTTATCAATATCTTAGAAATCGTCATTTGCGAATTCAGGAAAAAAGTGCATTTTGAAACCATGGGCTATAGTCCAGCAGAATTAAGCAAAAAAGCCTCGGATTTCAGATCTGTGCATTTTTGTCAATAAAAAGTTCTCAGAGCTAAATTTTCAAATTTGTGTTCAGTAAGTGACGCTCGTGCTTATCAATATCTTAGAAATCGTCATTTGCGAATTCAGGAAAAAAGTGCATTTTGAAACCATGGGCTATAGTCCAGCAGAATTAAGCAAAAAAGCCTCGGATTTCAGATCTGTGCATTTTTGTCAATAAAAAGTTCTCAGAGCTAAATTTTCAAATTTGTTTTCAGTAAGTGATGCTCGTGCTTATCAATATCATAGAAATCGTCATTTGCGAATTCAGGAAAAAAGTGCATTTTGAAACCATGGGCTATAGTCCAGCAGAATTAAGCAAAATAGCCTCGGATTTCAAATATCATTACTTTTGTCAATAAAAGGTTCTCAGAGATAAATTTTCAAATTTGTGTTCAGTAAGTGATGCTCGTGCTTATCAATATCATAGAAATCGTCAGTTGCGAACTCAGGAAAAAAGTGCATTTTGAAACCATGGGCTATAGTCCAGCAGAATTAAGCAAAATAGCCTCGGATTTCAAATATCATTACTTTTGTCAATAAAAAGTTCTCAGAGCTAAATTTTCAAATTTGTGTTCAGTAAGTGACGCTCGTGCTTATCAATATCTTAGAAATCGTCATTTGCGAATTCAGGAAAAAAGTGCATTTTGAAACCATGGGCTATAGTCCAGCAGAATTAAGCAAAAAAGCCTCGGATTTCAAATATCATTACTTTTGTCAATAAAAGGTTCTCAGAGCTAAATTTTCAAATTTGTGTTCAGTAAGTGATGCTCGTGCTTATCAATTTCATAGAAATCGTCATTTGCGAACTCAGGAAAAAAGTGCATTTTGAAACCATGGGCTATAAATAGTCCAGCCGGATTAAGCAAAATAGCCTCGGATTTCAAATCTCACTATTATTGTCAATAAAAAGTTCTCAGAGCTAAATTTTCAAATTTGTGCTCAGTAAGTGATGCTCGTGCTTATCAATTTCATAGATATCGTCATTTGCGAATTCAGGAAAAAAGTGCATTTTGAAACCATGTGCTATAAATAGTCCAGCCGAATTAAGCAAAATACCCTCGGATTTCAAATCTCACTATTATTGTCAATAAAAAGTTCTCAGAACTAAATTTTCAAATTTGTGTTCAGTATGTGATGCTCGTGCTTATCAATATCATAGAAATCGTCATTTGCGAATTCAGGAAAAAAAGTGCATTTTGAAACCATGGGCTATAGTCCAGCGGAATTAAGCAAAATAGCCTCGGATTTCAAATCTCTGCATTTTTGTCAATAAAAAGTTCTCAGAGCTAAATTTTCAAATTTGTGTTCAGTAAGTGATGCTCGTTCTTATCAATATCATAGAAATCGTCGTTTGCGAATTCAGGAAAATAGTGCATTTTGAAATAATGGGCTATAGTCCAGCAGAATTAAGCAAAATAGCCTCGGATTTCAAGTCTCTGTATTTTTGTAAATAAAAAGTTCTCAGAGCTAAATTTTCAAATTTGTGTTCAGTAAGTGATGCTCGTGCTTATCAATTTCATAGATATCGTCATTTGCGAATTCAGGAAAAAAGTGCATTTTGAAACCATGGGCTATAGTCCAGCAGAATTAAGCAAAATAGCCTCGGATTTCAAATCTCATTATTTTTGTCAATAAAAGGTTCTCAGAGCTAAATTTTCAAATTTGTGTTCAGTAAGTGATGCTCGTGCTTATCAATTTCATAGAAATCGTCATTTGCGAACTCAGGAAAAAAGTGCATTTTGAAACCATGGGCTATAAATAGTCCAGCCGGATTAAGCAAAATAGCCTCGGATTTCAAATCTCACTATTATTGTCAATAAAAAGTTCTCAGAGCTAAATTTTCAAATTTGTGCTCAGTAAGTGATGCTCGTGCTTATCAATTTCATAGATATCGTCATTTGCGAATTCAGGAAAAAAGTGCATTTTGAAAGCATGTGCTATAAATAGTCCAGCCGAATTAAGCAAAATACCCTCCGATTTCAAATCTCACTATTATTGTCAATAAAAAGTTCTCAGAACTAAATTTTCAAATTTGTGTTCAGTAAGTGATGCTCGTGCTTATCAATATCATAGAAATCGTCATTTGCGAACTCAGGGAAAAAGTGCATTTTGAAACCATGGGCTATAGTACCTACAGCAGAATTAAGCAAAATAGCCTCGGATTTCAAATCTGTGCATTTTTGTCAATAAAAAGTTCTCAGAGCTAAATTTTCAAATTTGTTTTCAGTAAGTGATGCTCGTGCTTATCAATTTCATAGAAATCGTCATTTGCGAACTCAGGAAAAAAGTGCATTTTGAAACCATGGGCTATAAATAGTCCAGCCGGATTAAGCAAAATAGCCTCGGATTTCAAATCTCACTATTATTGTCAATAAAAAGTTCTCAGAGCTAAATTTTCAAATTTGTGCTCAGTAAGTGATGCTCGTGCTTATCAATTTCATAGATATCGTCATTTGCGAATTCAGGAAAAAAGTGCATTTTGAAAGCATGTGCTATAAATAGTCCAGCCGAATTAAGCAAAATACCCTTGGATTTCAAATCTCACTATTATTGTCAATAAAAAGTTCTCAGAACTAAATTTTCAAATTTGTGTTCAGTAAGTGATGCTCGTGCTTATCAATATCATAGAAATCGTCATTTGCGAACTCAGGGAAAAAGTGCATTTTGAAACCATGGGCTATAGTACATACAGCAGAATTAAGCAAAATAGCCTCGGATTTCAAATCTGTGCATTTTTGTCAATAAAAAGTTCTCAGAGCTAAATTTTCAAATTTGTTTTCAGTAAGTGATGCTCGTGCTTATCAATATCATAGAAATCGTCATTTGCGAATTCAGGAAAAAAGTGCATTTTGAAACCATGGGCTATAGTCCAGCAGAATTAAGCAAAAAAGCCTCGGATTTCAAATATCATTACTTTTGTCAATAAAAGGTTCTCAGAGATAAATTTTCAAATTTGTGTTCAGTAAGTGATGCTCGTGCTTATCAATATCATAGAAATCGTCATTTGCGAATTCAGGAAAAAAGTGCATTTTGAAACCATGGGCTATAG
>CAUVXE010000439.1:0-24928 GCA_963555765.1 Orthonevra nobilis
AACCCAAATTTATGAAAAAAGTGCATTTTAAAATCCTGGGCTATAGTCCACGAAAAATGATTAAAAAGGCGACTTTTGCCTCAACCTTTTTTCTCGATATTTCCTTCAAATAAAGGTTGTTTTTCTCAAATTCAGTATATTTGCGCTCAGTTTGAAGCCTCTTTTAGGATCACATACTCAGTTTTTATGAAACCCAAATTTATGAAAAAAGTGCATTTTAAAATCCTGGGCTATAGTCCACGAAAAATGATTAAAAAAGGCGACTTTTGCCTCAACCTTTTTTCTCGATATTTCCTTCAAATAAAGGTTGTTTTTCTCAAATTCAGTATATTTGCGCTCAGTTTGAAGCCTCTTTTAGGATCACATACTCAGTTCTTATGAAACCCGAAATCGCAAAAAAAGTGCATTTTGAAATCCAGGGCTATATCCACGAAAAATGATGAAAAAAGGCGATTTTTGCCTCAACCTTTTTTCTCGATATTTCCCTCAAAAAAAGGTTGTTTTTCTCAAATTCAGTATATTTGCGCTCAGTTTGAAGCCTCTTTTAGGATCACATACTCAGTTTTTATGAAACCCAAATTTATGAAAAAAGTGCATTTTAAAATCCTGGGCTATAGTCCACGAAAAATGATTAAAAAAGGCGATTTTTGCCTCAACCTTTTTTCTCGATATTTCCTTCAAATAAAGGTTGTTTTTCTCAAATTCAGTATATTTGCGCTCAGTTTGAAGCCTCTTTTAGGATCACATACTCAGTTTTTATGAAACCCAAATTTATGAAAAAAGTGCATTTTAAAATCCTGGGCTATAGTCCACGAAAAATGATTAAAAAAGGCGACTTTTGCCTCAACCTTTTTTCTCGATATTTCCTTCAAATAAAGGTTGTTTTTCTCAAAATCAGTATATTTGCGCTCAGTTTGAAGCCTCTTTTAGGATCACATACTCAGTTTTTATGAAACCCAAATTTATGAAAAAAGTGCATTTTAAAATCCTGGGCTATAGTCCACGAAAAATGATTAAAAAAGGCGACTTTTGCCTCAACCTTTTTTCTCGATATTTCCTTCAAATAAAGGTTGTTTTTCTCAAATTCAGTATATTTGCGCTCAGTTTGAAGCCTCTTTTAGGATCACATACTCAGTTTTTATGAAACCCAAATTTATGAAAAAAGTGCATTTTAAAATCCTGGGCTATAGTCCACGAAAAATGATTAAAAAAGGCGACTTTTGCCTCAACCTTTTTTCTCGATATTTCCTTCAAATAAAGGTTGTTTTTCTCAAATTCAGTATATTTGCGCTCAGTTTGAAGCCTCTTTTAGGATCACATACTCAGTTCTTATGAAACCCGAAATCGCAAAAAAAGTGCATTTTGAAATCCAGGGCTATATCCACGAAAAATGATGAAAAAAGGCGATTTTTGCCTCAACCTTTTTTCTCGATATTTCCCTCAAAAAAATGTTGTTTTTCTCAAATTCAGTATATTTGCGCTCAGTTTGAAGCCTCTTTTAGGATCACATACTCAGTTTTTATGAAACCCAAATTTATGAAAAAAGTGCATTTTAAAATCCTGGGCTATAGTCCACGAAAAATTATTAAAAAAGGCGATTTTTGCCTCAACCTTTTTTCTCGATATTTCCTTCAAATAAAGGTTGTTTTTCTCAAATTCTGTATATTTGCGATCAGTTTGAAGCCTCTTTTAGGATCACATACTCAGTTTTTATGAAACCCAAAATCGCAAAAAAGTGCATTTTGAAATCCTGGGCAATAGTCCACGAAAAATGATGAAAAAAGGCGATTTTTACCTCAAACTTTTTTCTCGATATTTCCTTCAAATAAAGGTTTTTTTTCTCAAATTCAGTATATTTGCGCTCAGTTTGAAGCCTTTTTTAGGATCACATACTCAGTTTTTATGAAACCCAAAATCGCAAAAAAGTGCATTTTAAAATCCTGGGCTATAGTCCACGAAAAATGATGAAAAAAGGCGATTTTTACCTCAAACTTTTTTCTCGATATTTCCCTCAAAAAAGGTTGTTTTTGTAAAATTCAGTATATTTGCGCTCAGTTTGAAGCCTCTTTTAGGATCACATACTCAGTTTTTATGAAACCCAAATTTATGAAAAAAGTGCATTTTAAAATCCTGGGCTATAGTCCACGAAAAATGATTAAAAAAGGCGACTTTTGCCTCAACCTTTTTTCTCGATATTTCCTTCAAATAAAGGTTGTTTTTCTCAAATTTAGTATATTTGCGCTCAGTTTGAAGCCTCTTTTAGGATCACATACTCAGTTTTTATGAAACCCAAATTTATGAAAAAAGTGCATTTTAAAATCCTGGGCTATAGTCCACGAAAAATGATGAAAAAAGGCGATTTTTACCTCAACCTTTTTTCTCGATATTTCCTTCAAATAAAGGTTGTTTTTCTCAAATTCAGTATATTTGCGCTCAGTTTGAAGCCTTTTTTAGGATCACATACTCAGTTTTTATGAAACCCAAAATCGCAAAAAAGTGCATTTTAAAATCCTGGGCTATAGTCCACGAAAAATGATGAAAAAAGGCGATTTTTACCTCAACCTTTTTTCTCGATATTTCCCTCAAAAAAAGGTTGTTTTTGTAAAATTCAGTATATTTGCGCTCAGTTTGAAGCCTCTTTTAGGATCACATACTCAGTTTTTATGAAACCCAAAATCGCAAAAAAGTGCATTTTGAAATCCTGGGCTATAGTCCACGAAAAATGATTAAAAAAGGCGACTTTTGCCTCAACCTTTTTTCTCGATATTTCCCTCAAAAAAAGGTTGTTTTTCTCAAATTCAGTATATTTGCGCTCAGTTTGAAGCCTCTTTTAGGATCACATACTCAGTTTTTATGAAACCCAAATTTATGAAAAAAGTGCATTTTAAAATCCTGGGCTATAGTCCACGAAAAATGATTAAAAAAGGCGATTTTTGCCTCAACCTTTTTTCTCGATATTTCCTTCAAATAAAGGTTGTTTTTCTCAAATTCAGTATATTTGCGCTCAGTTTGAAGCCTCTTTTAGGATCACATACTCAGTTTTTATGAAACCCAAATTTATGAAAAAAGTGCATTTTAAAATCCTGGGCTATAGTCCACGAAAAATGATTAAAAAAGGCGACTTTTGCCTCAACCTTTTTTCTCGATATTTCCTTCAAATAAAGGTTGTTTTTCTCAAATTCTGTATATTTGCGCTCAGTTTGAAGCCTCTTTTAGGATCACATACTCAGTTTTTATGAAACCCAAATTTATGAAAAAAGTGCATTTTAAAATCCTGGGCTATAGTCCACGAAAAATGATTAAAAAAGGCGACTTTTGCCTCAACCTTTTTTCTCGATATTTCCTTCAAATAAAGGTTGTTTTTCTCAAATTCAGTATATTTGCGCTCAGTTTGAAGCCTCTTTTAGGATCACATACTCAGTTTTTATGAAACCCAAATTTATGAAAAAAGTGCATTTTAAAATCCTGGGCTATAGTCCACGAAAAATGATTAAAAAAGGCGACTTTTGCCTCAACCTTTTTTCTCGATATTTCCTTCAAATAAAGGTTGTTTTTCTCAAATTCAGTATATTTGCGCTCAGTTTGAAGCCTCTTTTAGGATCACATACTCAGTTCTTATGAAACCCGAAATCGCAAAAAAAGTGCATTTTGAAATCCAGGGCTATATCCACGAAAAATGATGAAAAAAGGCGATTTTTGCCTCAACCTTTTTTCTCGATATTTCCCTCAAAAAAAGGTTGTTTTTCTCAAATTCAGTATATTTGCGCTCAGTTTGAAGCCTCTTTTAGGATCACATACTCAGTTTTTATGAAACCCAAATTTATGAAAAAAGTGCATTTTAAAATCCTGGGCTATAGTCCACGAAAAATGATGAAAAAAGGCGATTTTTACCTCAACCTTTTTTCTCGATATTTCCCTCAAAAAAAGGTTGTTTTTGTAAAATTCAGTATATTTGCGCTCAGTTTGAAGCCTCTTTTAGGATCACATACTCAGTTTTTATGAAACCCAAATTTATGAAAAAAGTGCATTTTAAAATCCTGGGCTATAGTCCACGAAAAATGATGAAAAAGGCGATTTTTGCCTAGAACTTTTCTTTCGATATTTCCTTCAAATAAATGTTGGTTTTCTCAAATTCAGTATATTTGCGCTCAGTTTGAACCCTTTTTTAGGATCACATACTCAGTTTTTATGAAACCCAAATTTATGAAAAAAGTGCATTTTAAAATCCTGGGCTATAGTCCACGAAAAATGATGAAAAAAGGCGATTTTTGCCTCAACCTTTTTTCTCGATATTTCCTTCAAATAAAGGTTGTTTTTCTCAAATTCAGTATATTTGCGCTCAGTTTGAAGCCTCTTTTAGGATCACATACTCAGTTTTTATGAAACCCAAATTTATGAAAAAAGTGCATTTTAAAATCCTGGGCTATAGTCCACGAAAAATGATTAAAAAAGGCGACTTTTGCCTCAAACTTTTTTCTCGATATTTCCTTCAAATAAATTTTGTTTTTCTCAAATTCAGTATATTTGCGCTCAGTTTGAAGCCTCTTTTAGGATCACATACTCAGTTTTTATGAAACCCAAATTTATGAAAAAAGTGTATTTTAAAATCCTGGGCTATAGTCCACGAAAAATGATGAAAAAAGGCGATTTTTGCCTCAACCTTTTTTCTCGATATTTCCTTCAAATAAAGGTTGTTTTTCTCAAATTCAGTATATTTGCGCTCAGTTTGAAGCCTTTTTTAGGATCACATACTCAGTTTTTATGAAACCCAAAATCGCAAAAAAGTGCATTTTAAAATCCTGGGCTATAGTCCACGAAAAATGATGAAAAAAGGCGATTTTTGCCTCAAACTTTTTTTCTCGATATTTCCCTCAAAAAAAAAAAGGCTGTTTTTCTCAAATTCAGTATATTTGCGCTCAGTTTGAAGCCTCTTTTAGGATCACATACTCAGTTTTTATGAAACCCAAAATCGCAAAAAAAGTGCATTTTGAAATCCTGGGCTATAGTCCACGAAAAATGATGAAAAAAGGCGATTTTTGCCTCAAACCTTTTTTCTCGATATTTCCTTCAAATAAAGGTTGTTTTTCTCAAATTCAGTATATTTGCGCTCAGTTTGAAGCCTCTTTTAGGATCGCATACTCAGTTTTTATGAAACCCAAATTTCTGAAAAAAGTGCATTTTAAAATCCTGGGCTATAGTCCACGAAAAATGATGAAAAAAGGCGATTTTTGCCTCAACCTTTTTTCTCCATATTTAATTCAAATAAAGGTTGTTTTTCTCAAATTCAGAACTTTTGCGCTCAGTTTGAAGCCTCTTTTAGGATCACATACTCAGTTTTCATGAAACCCAAAATCGCAAAAAAAGTGCATTTTAAAATCCTGGGCTATAGTCCACGAAAAATGATGAAAAAAGGCGATTTTTGCCTCAACCTTTTTTCTCGATATTTCCCTCAAAAAAAGGTTGTTTTTCTCAAATTCAGTATATTTGCGCTCAGTTTGATGCCTCTTTTAGGATCACATACTCAGTTTTTATGAAACCCAAAATCGCAAAAAAAGTGCATTTTGAAATCCTGGGCTATAGTCCACGAAAAATGATGAAAAAAGGCGATTTTTGCCTCAACCTTTTTTCTCGATATTTCCTTCAAATAAAGGTTGTTTTTCTCAAATTCAGTATATTTGCGCTCAGTTTGAAGCCTCTTTTAGGATCACATACTCAGTTTTTATGAAACCCAAATTTATGAAAAAAGTGCATTTTAAAATCCTGGGCTATAGTCCACGAAAAATGATTAAAAAAGGCGACTTTTGCCTCAAACTTTTTTCTCGATATTTCCTTCAAATAAATTTTGTTTTTCTCAAATTCAGTATATTTGCGCTCAGTTTGAAGCCTCTTTTAGGATCACATACTCAGTTTTTATGAAACCCAAATTTATGAAAAAAGTGTATTTTAAAATCCTGGGCTATAGTCCACGAAAAATGATGAAAAAAGGCGATTTTTGCCTCAAACTTTTTTCTCGATATTTCCTTCAAATAAAGGTTGTTTTTCTCAAATTCAGTATATTTGCGCTCAGTTTGAAGCCTTTTTTAGGATCACATACTCAGTTTTTATGAAACCCAAACTCGCAAAAAAGTGCATTTTAAAATCCTGGGCTATAGTCCACGAAAAATGATGAAAAAAGGCGATTTTTGCCTCAAACTTTTTTTCTCGATATTTCCCTCAAAAAAAAAAAGGCTGTTTTTCTCAAATTCAGTATATTTGCGCTCAGTTTGAAGCCTCTTTTAGGATCACATACTCAGTTTTTATGAAACCCAAAATCGCAAAAAAAGTGCATTTTGAAATCCTGGGCTATAGTCCACGAAAAATGATGAAAAAAGGCGATTTTTGCCTCAAACCTTTTTTCTCGATATTTCCTTCAAATAAAGGTTGTTTTTCTCAAATTCAGTATATTTGCGCTCAGTTTGAAGCCTCTTTTAGGATCGCATACTCAGTTTTTATGAAACCCAAATTTCTGAAAAAAGTGCATTTTAAAATCCTGGGCTATAGTCCACGAAAAATGATGAAAAAAGGCGATTTTTGCCTCAACCTTTTTTCTCCATATTTAATTCAAATAAAGGTTGTTTTTCTCAAATTCAGAACTTTTGCGCTCAGTTTGAAGCCTCTTTTAGGATCACATACTCAGTTTTCATGAAACCCAAAATCGCAAAAAAAGTGCATTTTAAAATCCTGGGCTATAGTCCACGAAAAATGATGAAAAAAGGCGATTTTTGCCTCAACCTTTTTTCTCGATATTTCCCTCAAAAAAAGGTTGTTTTTCTCAAATTCAGTATATTTGCGCTCAGTTTGATGCCTCTTTTAGGATCACATACTCAGTTTTTATGAAACCCAAAATCGCAAAAAAAGTGCATTTTGAAATCCTGGGCTATAGTCCACGAAAAATGATGAAAAAAGGCGATTTTTGCCTCAACCTTTTTTCTCGATATTTCCTTCAAATAAAGGTTGTTTTTCTCAAATTCAGTATATTTGCGCTCAGTTTGAAGCCTCTTTTAGGATCACATACTCAGTTTTTATGAAACTCAAAATCGCAAAAAAAGTGCATTTTGAAATCCTGGGCTATAGTCCACGAAAAATGATGAAAAAAGGCGATTTTTGCCTCAACCTTTTTTCTCGATATTTCCTTCAAATAAAGGTTGTTTTTCTCAAATTCAGTATATTTTCGCTCAGTTTGAAGCCTCTTTTAGGATCACATACTCAGTTTTTATGAAACCCAAAATCGCAAAAAAAGTGCATTTTGAAATCCTGGGCTATAGTCCACGAAAAATGATAAAAAAGGCGATTTTTGCCTCAACCTTTTTTCTCGATATTTCCTTCAAATAAAGGTTGTTTTTCTCAAATTCAGTATATTTGCGCTCAGTTTGAAGCCTCTTTTAGGATCACATACTCAGTTTTTATGAAACCCAAATTTATGAAAAAAGTGCATTTTGAAATCCTGGGCTATAGTCCACGAAAAATGATGAAAAAAGGCGATTTTTGCCTCAACCTTTTTTCTCGATATTTCCCTCAAAAAAAGGTTGTTTTTCTAAAATTCAGTATATTTGCGCTCAGTTTGAAGCCTCTTTTAGGATCACATACTCAGTTTTTATGATACCCAAAATCGCAAAAAAGTGCATTTTGAAATCCTGGGCTATAGTCCACGAAAAATGATGAAAAAAGGCGATTTTTGCCTCAACCTTTTTTCTCGATATTTCCCTCAAATAAAGGTTGTTTTTCTCAAATTCAGTATATTTGCGCTCAGTTTGAAGCCTCTTTTAAGATCACATACTCAGTTCTTATGAAACCCGAAATCGCAAAAAAAGTGCATTTTGAAATCCAGGGCTATATCCACGAAAAATGATGAAAAAAGGCGATTTTTGCCTCAAACTTTTTTCTCGATATTTCCCTCAAAAAAAGGTTGTTTTTCTCAAATTCAGTATATTTGCGCTCAGTTTGAAGCCTCTTTTAAGATCACATACTCAGTTCTTATGAAACCCGAAATCGCAAAAAAGTGCATTTTGAAATCCAGGGCTATATCCACGAAAAATGATGAAAAAAGGCGATTTTTGCCTCAACCTTTTTTCTCGATATTTCCTTCAAATAAAGGTTGTTTTTCTCAAATTCAGTACTTTTGCGCTCAGTTTGAAGCCTCTTTTTGGATCACATACTCAGTTTTTATGAAACCCAAAATCGCAAAAAAAGTGCATTTTAAAATCCTGGGCTATAGTCCACGAAAAATGATGAAAAAAGGCGATTTGTGCCTCAAACTTTTTTCTCGATATTTCCCTCAAAAAAAGGTTGTTTTTCTCAAATTCAGTATATTTGCGCTCAGTTTGAAGCCTTTTTTAGGATCACATACTCAGTTTTTAAGAAACCCAAATTTATGAAAAAAGTGCATTTTAAAATCCTGGGCTATAGTCCACGAAAAATGATGAAAAAAGGCGATTTTTGCCTCAACCTTTTTTCTCGATATTTTCCTCAAAAAAAGGTTGTTTTTCTAAAATTCAGTATATTTGCGCTCAGTTTGAAGCCTCTTTTAGGATCACATACTCAGTTTTTATGATACCCAAAATCGCAAAAAAGTGCATTTTGAAATCCTGGGCTATAGTCCACGAAAAATGATGAAAAAAGGCGATTTTTGCCTCAACCTTTTTTCTCGATATTTTCCTCAAAAAAAGGTTGTTTTTCTAAAATTCAGTATATTTGCGCTCAGTTTGAAGCCTCTTTTAGGATCACATACTCAGTTTTTATGAAACCCAAATTTATGAAAAAAGTGCATTTTAAAATCCTGGGCTATAGTCCACGAAAAATGATGAAAAAAGGCGATTTTTGCCTCAACCTTTTTTCTCGATATTTTCCTCAAAAAAAGGTTGTTTTTCTAAAATTCAGTATATTTGCGCTCAGTTTGAAGCCTCTTTTAGGATCACATACTCAGTTTTTATGAAACCCAAATTTATGAAAAAAGTGCATTTTAAAATCCTGGGCTATAGTCCACGAAAAATGATGAAAAAAGGCGATTTTTGCCTCAACCTTTTTTCTCGATATTTTCCTCAAAAAAAGGTTGTTTTTCTAAAATTCAGTATATTTGCGCTCAGTTTGAAGCCTCTTTTAGGATCACATACTCAGTTTTTATGAAACCCAAATTTATGAAAAAAGTGCATTTTAAAATCGTGGGCTATAGTCCACGAAAAATGATGAAAAAAGGCGATTTTTGCCTCAACCTTTTTTCTCGATATTTTCCTCAAAAAAAGGTTGTTTTTCTAAAATTCAGTATATTTGCGCTCAGTTTGAAGCCTCTTTTAGGATCACATACTCAGTTTTTATGAAACCCAAATTTATGAAAAAAGTGCATTTTAAAATCCTGGGCTATAGTCCACGAAAAATGATGAAAAAAGGCGATTTTTGCCTCAACCTTTTTTCTCGATATTTTCCTCAAAAAAAGGTTGTTTTTCTAAAATTCAGTATATTTGCGCTCAGTTTGAAGCCTCTTTTAGGATCACATACTCAGTTTTTATGAAACCCAAATTTATGAAAAAAGTGCATTTTAAAATCCTGGGCTATAGTCCACGAAAAATGATGAAAAAAGGCGATTTTTGCCTCAACCTTTTTTCTCGATATTTTCCTCAAAAAAAGGTTGTTTTTCTAAAATTCAGTATATTTGCGCTCAGTTTGAAGCCTCTTTTAGGATCACATACTCAGTTTTTATGAAACCCAAATTTATGAAAAAAGTGCATTTTAAAATCCTGGGCTATAGTCCACGAAAAATGATGAAAAAAGGCGATTTTTGCCTCAACCTTTTTTCTCGATATTTTCCTCAAAAAAAGGTTGTTTTTCTAAAATTCAGTATATTTGCGCTCAGTTTGAAGCCTCTTTTAGGATCACATACTCAGTTTTTATGAAACCCAAATTTATGAAAAAAGTGCATTTTAAAATCCTGGGCTATAGTCCACGAAAAATGATGAAAAAAGGCGATTTTGCCTCAACCTTTTTTCTCGATATTTTCCTCAAAAAAAGGTTGTTTTTCTAAAATTCAGTATATTTGCGCTCAGTTTGAAGCCTCTTTTAGGATCACATACTCAGTTTTTATGAAACCCAAATTTATGAAAAAAGTGCATTTTAAAATCCTGGGCTATAGTCCACGAAAAATGATGAAAAAAGGCGATTTTTGCCTCAAACTTTTTTCTCGATATTTTCCTCAAAAAAAGGTTGTTTTTCTAAAATTCAGTATATTTGCGCTCAGTTTGAAGCCTCTTTTAGGATCACATACTCAGTTTTTATGAAACCCAACTTTATGAAAAAAGTGCATTTTAAAATCCTGGGCTATAGTCCACGAAAAATGATTAAAAAAGGCGACTTTTGCCTCAACCTTTTTTCTCGATATTTCCTTCACATAAAGGTTGTTTTTCTCAAAATCAGTATATTTGCGCTCAGTTTGAAGCCTCTTTTAGGATCACATACTCAGTTTTTATGAAACCCAAATTTATGAAAAAAGTGCATTTTAAAATCCTGGGCTATAGTCCACGAAAAATGATGAAAAAAGGCGATTTTTGCCTCAACCTTTTTTCTCGATATTTTCCTCAAAAAAAGGTTGTTTTTCTAAAATTCAGTATATTTGCGCTCAGTTTGAAGCCTCTTTTAGGATCACATACTCAGTTTTTATGATACCCAAAATCGCAAAAAAGTGCATTTTGAAATCCTGGGCTATAGTCCACGAAAAATGATGAAAAAAGGCGATTTTTGCCTCAACCTTTTTTCTCGATATTTCCTTCAAATAAAGGTTGTTTTTCTCAAATTCAGTATATTTGCGCTCAGTTTGAAGCCTCTTTTAGGATCACATACTCAGTTTTTATGAAACCCAAATTTATGAAAAAAGTGCATTTTAAAATCCTGGGCTATAGTCCACGAAAAATGATGAAAAAAGGCGATTTGTGCCTCAACCTTTTTTCTCGATATTTCCCTCAAAAAAAGGTTGTTTTTCTAAAATTCAGTATATTTGCGCTCAGTTTGAAGCCTCTTTTAGGATCACATACTCAGTTTTTATGATACCCAAAATCGCAAAAAAGTGCATTTTGAAATCCTGGGCTATAGTCCACGAAAAATGATGAAAAAAGGCGATTTTTGCCTCAACCTTTTTTCTCGATATTTCCTTCAAATAAAGGTTGTTTTTCTCAAAATCAGTATATTTGCGCTCAGTTTGAAGCCTCTTTTAGGATCACATACTCAGTTTTTATGAAACCCAAATTTATGAAAAAAGTGCATTTTAAAATCCTGGGCTATAGTCCACGAAAAATGATTAAAAAAGGCGACTTTTGCCTCAACCTTTTTTCTCGATATTTCCTTCAAATAAAGGTTGTTTTTCTCAAAATCAGTATATTTGCGCTCAGTTTGAAGCCTCTTTTAGGATCACATACTCAGTTTTTATGAAACCCAAATTTATGAAAAAAGTGCATTTTAAAATCCTGGGCTATAGTCCACGAAAAATGATTAAAAAAGGCGACTTTTGCCTCAACCTTTTTTCTCGATATTTCCCTCAAAAAAAGGTTGTTTTTCTAAAATTCAGTATATTTGCGCTCAGTTTGAAGCCTCTTTTAGGATCACATACTCAGTTTTTATGAAACCCAAATTTATGAAAAAAGTGCATTTTAAAATCCTGGGCTATAGTCCACGAAAAATGATTAAAAAAGGCGACTTTTGCCTCAACCTTTTTTCTCGATATTTCCTTCAAATAAAGGTTGTTTTTCTCAAATTCAGTATATTTGCGCTCAGTTTGAAGCCTCTTTTAGGATCACATACTCAGTTTTTATGATACCCAAAATCGCAAAAAAGTGCATTTTGAAATCCTGGGCTATAGTCCACGAAAAATGATGAAAAAAGGCGATTTTTGCCTCAACCTTTTTTCTCGATATTTCCTTCAAATAAAGGTTGTTTTTCTCAAAATCAGTATATTTGCGCTCAGTTTGAAGCCTCTTTTAGGATCACATACTCAGTTTTTATGAAACCCAAATTTATGAAAAAAGTGCATTTTAAAATCCTGGGCTATAGTCCACGAAAAATGATTAAAAAAGGCGACTTTTGCCTCAACCTTTTTTCTCGATATTTCCCTCAAAAAAAGGTTGTTTTTCTAAAATTCAGTATATTTGCGCTCAGTTTGAAGCCTCTTTTAGGATCACATACTCAGTTTTTATGAAACCCAAATTTATGAAAAAAGTGCAATTTATAATCCTGGGCTATAGTCCACGAAAAATGATTAAAAAAGGCGACTTTTGCCTCAACCTTTTTTCTCGATATTTCCCTCAAAAAAAGGTTGTTTTACTAAAATTCAGTATATTTGCGCTCAGTTTGAAGCCTCTTTTAGGATCACATACTCAGTTTTTATGAAACCCAAATTTATGAAAAAAGTGCATTTTAAAATCCTGGGCTATAGTCCACGAAAAATGATTAAAAAAGGCGACTTTTGCCTCAACCTTTTTTCTCGATATTTCCTTCAAATAAAGGTTGTTTTTCTCAAAATCAGTATATTTGCGCTCAGTTTGAAGCCTCTTTTAGGATCACATACTCAGTTTTTATGAAACCCAAATTTATGAAAAAAGTGCATTTTAAAATCCTGGGCTATAGTCCACGAAAAATGATTAAAAAAGGCGACTTTTGCCTTAACCTTTTTTCTCGATATTTCCCTCAAAAAAAGGTTGTTTTTCTAAAATTCAGTATATTTGCGCTCAGTTTGAAGCCTCTTTTAGGATCACATACTCAGTTTTTATGAAACCCAAATTTATGAAAAAAGTGCATTTTAAAATCCTGGGCTATAGTCCACGAAAAATGATGAAAAAAGGCGATTTGTGCCTCAACTTTTTTTCTCGATATTTCCCTCAACAAAAGGTTGTTTTTCTAAAATTCAGTATATTTGCGCTCAGTTTGAAGCCTCTTTTAGGATCACATACTCAGTTTTTATGATACCCAAAATCGCAAGAAAGTGCATTTTGAAATCCTGGGTTATAGTCCACGAAAAATGATGAAAAAAGGCGATTTTTGCCTCAACCTTTTTTCTCGATATTTCCTTCAAATAAAGGTTGTTTTTCTCAAATTCAGTATATTTGCGCTCAGTTTGAAGCCTTTTTTAGGATCACATACTCAGTTTTTATGAAACCCTAAATCGCAAAAAAAGTGCATTTTGAAATCCTGGGCTATAGTCCACGAAAAATGATTAAAAAAGGCGACTTTTGCCTCAACCTTTTTTCTCGATATTTCCCTCAAAAAAAGGTTGTTTTTCTAAAATTCAGTATATTTGCGCTCAGTTTGAAGCCTCTTTTAGGATCACATACTCAGTTTTTATGATACCCAAAATCGCAAGAAAGTGCATTTTGAAATCCTGGGTTATAGTCCACGAAAAATGATGAAAAAAGGCGATTTTTGCCTCAACCTTTTTTCTCGATATTTCCTTCAAATAAAGGTTGTTTTTCTCAAATTCAGTATATTTGCGCTCAGTTTGAAGCCTCTTTTAGGATCACATACTCAGTTCTTATGAAACCCGAAACCGCAAAAAAGTGCATTTTGAAATCCAGGGCTATATCCACGAAAAATGATAAAAAAGGCGATTTTTGCCTCAACCTTTTTTCTCGATATTTCCTTCAAATAAAGGTTGTTTTTCTCAAATTCAGTATATTTGCGCTCAGTTTGAAGCCTCTTTTAGGATCACATACTCAGTTTTTATGAAACCCAAATTTATGAAAAAAGTGCATTTTGAAATCCTGGGCTATAGTCCACGAAAAATGATGAAAAAAGGCGATTTTTGCCTCAACCTTTTTTCTCGATATTTCCTTCAAATAAAGGTTGTTTTTCTCAAATTCAGTATATTTGCGCTCAGTTTGAAGCCTTTTTTAGGATCACATACTCAGTTTTTATGAAACCCTAAATCGCAAAAAAGTGCATTTTGAAATCCTGGGCTATAGTCCACGAAAAATGATAAAAAAGGTGATTTTTGCCTCAAACTTTTTTCTCGATATTTCCTTCAAATAAAGGTTGTTTTTCTCAAATTCAGTATATTTGCGCTCAGTTTGAAGTTGAAGCCTCTTTTAGGATCACATACTCAGTTTTTTATGAAACCCAAATTTATGAAAAAAGTGCATTTTGAAATCCTGGGCTATAGTCCACGAAAAATGATGAAAAAAGCCGATTTTTGCCTCAACCTTTTTTCTCGATATTTCCCTCCAAAAAAGGTTGTTTTTCTAAAATTCAGTATATTTGCGCTCAGTTTGAAGCCTCTTTTAGGATCACATACTCAGTTTTTATGAAACCCAAAATCGCAAAAAAAGTGCATTTTGAAATCCTGGGCTATAGTCCACGAAAAATGATGAAAAAAGGCGATTTTTGCCTCAACCTTTTTTCTCGATATTTCCTTCAAATAAAGGTTGTTTTTCTCAAATTCAGTATATTTGCGCTCAGTTTGAAGCCTCTTTTAGGATCACATACTCAGTTTTTATGAAACCCAAAATCGCAAAAAAAGTGCATTTTGAAATCCTGGGCTATAGTCCACGAAAAATGATGAAAAAAGGCGATTTTTGCCTCTACCTTTTTTCTCGATATTTCCCTCCAAAAAAGGTTGTTTTTCTAAAATTCAGTATATTTGCGCTCAGTTTGAAGCCTCTTTTAGGATCACATACTCAGTTTTTATGAAACCCAAAATCGCAAAAAAAGTGCATTTTGAAATCCTGGGCTATAGTCCACGAAAAATGATGAAAAAAGGCGATTTTTGCCTCAACCTTTTTTCTCGATATTTCCTTCAAATAAAGGTTGTTTTTCTCAAATTCAGTATATTTGCGCTCAGTTTGAAGCCTCTTTTAGGATCACATACTCAGTTTTTATGAAACCCAAAATCGAAAAAAAAGTGCATTTTGAAATCCTGGGCTATAGTCCACGTAAAATGATAAAAAAAGGCGATTTTTGCCTCAACCTTTTTTCTCGATATTTCCTTCAAAATAAAGGTTGTTTTTCTCAAATTTAGTATATTTGCGCTCAGTTTGAAGCCTCTTTTAGGATCACATACTCAGTTCTTATGAAACCCGAAACCGCAAAAAAAGTGCATTTTGAAATCCTGGGCTATAGTCCACGAAAATGATGAAAAAAGGCGATTTTTGCCTCAACCTTTTTTCTCGATATTTCCTTCAAATAAAGGTTGTTTTTCTCAAATTCAGTATATTTGCGCTCAGTTTGAAGCCTCTTTTAGGATCACATACTCAGTTTTTATGAAACCCAAAATCGCAAAAAAAGTGCATTTTGAAATCCTGGGCTATAGTCCACGAAAAATGATAAAAAAGACGATTTTTGCCTCAACCTTTTTTCTCGATATTTCCTTCAAATAAAGGTTGTTTTTCTCAAATTCAGTATATTTGCGCTCAGTTTGAAGCCTCTTTTAGGATCACATACTCAGTTTTTATGAAACCCAAATTTATGAAAAAAGTGCATTTTGAAATCCTGGGCTATAGTCCCGAAAAATGATGAAAAAAGGCGATTTTTGCCTCAACCTTTTTTCTCGATATTTCCTTCAAATAAAGGTTGTTTTTCTCAAATTCAGTATATTTGCGCTCAGTTTGAAGCCTCTTTTAGGATCACATACTCAGTTTTTATGAAACCCAAATTTATGAAAAAAGTGCGTTTTGAAATCCTGGGCTATAGTCCACGAAAAATGATAAAAAAGGCGATTTTTGCCTCAAACTTTTTTCTCGATATTTCCTTCAAATAAAGGTTGTTTTTCTCAAATTCAGTATATTTGCGCTCAGTTTGAAGCCTCTTTTAGGATCACATACTCAGTTTTTATGAAACCCAAAATCGCAAAAAAAGTGCATTTTGAAATCCTGGGAAAAATGATAAAAAAGGCGATTTTTGTCTCAACCTTTTTTCTCGATATTTCCTTCAAATAAAGGTTGTTTTTCTCAAATTCAGTATATTTGCGCTCAGTTTGAAGCCTCTTTTAGGATCACATACTCAGTTTTTATGAAACCCAAATTTATGAAAAAAGTGCGTTTTGAAATCCTGGGCTATAGTCCACGAAAAATGATGAAAAAAGGCGATTTTTGCCTCAAACTTTTTTCTCGATATTTCCCTCCAAAAAAGGTTGTTTTTCTAAAATTCAGTATATTTGCGCTCAGTTTGAAGCCTCTTTTAGGATCACATACTCAGTTTTTATGAACCCAAAATCGCAGAAAAAAGTGCATTTTGAAATCCTGGGCTATAGTCCACGAAAAATGATAAAAAGGCGATTTTTGCCTCAACCTTTTTTCTCGATATTTCCTTCAAATAAAGGTTGTTTTTCTCAAATTCAGTATATTTGCGCTCAGTTTGAAGCCTCTTTTAGGATCACATACTCAGTTTTTATGAAACCCAAAATCGCAAAAAAAGTGCATTTTGAAATCCTGGGCTATAGTCCACGAAAAATGATAAAAAAGGCGATTTTTGCCTCAACCTTTTTTCTCGATATTTCCTTCAAATAAAGGTTGTTTTTCTCAAATTCAGTATATTTGCGCTCAGTTTGAAGCCTCTTTTAGGATCACATACTCAGTTTTTATGAAACCCAAAATCGCAAAAAAAGTGCATTTTGAAATCCTGGGCTATAGTCCACGAAAATGATATAAAAGACGATTTTTGCCTCAACCTTTTTTCTCGATATTTCCTTCAAATAAAGGTTGTTTTTTCTCAATTCAGTATATTTGCGCTCAGTTTGAAGCCTCTTTTAGGATCACATACTCAGTTTTTATGAAACCCAAATTTATGAAAAAAGTGCATTTTGAAATCCTGGGTTATAGTCCACGAAAAATGATGAAAAAAGGCGATTTTTGCCTCAACCTTTTTTCTCGATATTTCCCTCCAAAAAAGGTTGTTTTTCTAAAATTCAGTATATTTGCGCTCAGTTTGAAGCCTCTTTTAGGATCACATACTCAGTTTTTATGAAACCCAAAATCGCAAAAAAAGTGCATTTTGAAATCCTGGGCTATAGTCCACGAAAAATGATAAAAAAGGCGATTTTTGCCTCAACCTTTTTTCTCGATATTTCCTTCAAATAAAGGTTGTTTTTCTCAAATTCAGTATATTTGCGCTCAGTTTGAAGCCTCTTTTAGGATCACATACTCAGTTTTTATGAAACCCAAATTTATGAAAAAAGTGCATTTTAAAATCCTGGGCTATAGTCCACGAAAAATGATTAAAAAAGGCGACTTTTGCCTCAACCTTTTTTCTCGATATTCCTCAAAAAAAGGTTGTTTTTCTAAAATTCAGTATATTTGCGCTCAGTTTGAAGCCTCTTTTAGGATCACATACTCAGTTTTTATGAAACCCAAATTTATGAAAAAAGTGCATTTTAAAATCCTGGGCTATAGTCCACGAAAAATGATGAAAAAAGGCGATTTGTGCCTCAACCTTTTTTCTCGATATTTCCCTCAAAAAAAGGTTGTTTTTCTAAAATTCAGTATATTTGCGCTCAGTTTGAAGCCTCTTTTAGGATCACATACTCAGTTTTTATGATACCCAAAATCGCAAGAAAGTGCATTTGAAATCCTGGGTTATAGTCCACGAAAAATGATGAAAAAAGGCGATTTTTGCCTCAACCTTTTTTCTCGATATTTCCTTCAAATAAAGGTTGTTTTTCTCAAATTCAGTATATTTGCGCTCAGTTTGAAGCCTCTTTTAGGATCACATACTCAGTTCTTATGAAACCCGAAACCGCAAAAAAAGTGCATTTTGAAATCCAGGGCTATATCCACGAAAAATGATAAAAAAGGCGATTTTGCCTCAACCTTTTTTCTCGATATTTCCTTCAAATAAAGGTTGTTTTTCTCAAATTCAGTATATTTGCGCTCAGTTTGAAGCCTTTTTTAGGATCACATACTCAGTTTTTATGAAACCTTAATCGCAAAAAAAGTGCATTTTGAAATCCTGGGCTATAGTCCACGAAAAATGATTAAAAAAGGCGACTTTTGCCTCAACCTTTTTTCTCGATATTTCCCTCAAAAAAAGGTTGTTTTTCTAAAATTCAGTATATTTTCGCTCAGTTTGAAGCCTCTTTTAGGATCACATACTCAGTTTTTATGAACCCAAATTTATGAAAAAAGTGCATTTAAAATCCTGGCTATAGTCCACGAAAAATGATTAAAAAAGGCGACTTTTGCCTCAACCTTTTTTCTCGATATTTCCCTCAAAAAAAGGTTGTTTTTCTAAAATTCAGTATATTTGCGCTCAGTTTGAAGCCTCTTTTAGGATCACATACTCAGTTTTTATGAAACCCAAATTTATGAAAAAAGTGCATTTTAAAATCCTGGGCTATAGTCCACGAAAAATGATTAAAAAAGGCGACTTTTGCCTCAACCTTTTTTCTCGATATTTCCCTCAAAAAAAGGTTGTTTTTCTAAAATTCAGTATATTTGCGCTCAGTTTGAAGCCTCTTTTAGGATCACATACTCAGTTTTTATGAAACCCAAATTTATGAAAAAAGTGCATTTTAAAATCCTGGGCTATAGTCCACGAAAAATGATTAAAAAAGGCGACTTTTGCCTCAACCTTTTTTCTCGATATTTCCCTCAAAAAAAGGTTGTTTTCTAAAATTCAGTATATTTGCGCTCAGTTTGAAGCCTCTTTTAGGATCACATACTCAGTTTTTATGAAACCCAAATTTATGAAAAAAGTGCATTTTAAAATCCTGGGCTATAGTCCACGAAAAATGATGAAAAAAGGCGATTTGTGCCTCAACCTTTTTTCTCGATATTTCCCTCAAAAAAAGGTTGTTTTTCTAAAATTCAGTATATTTGCGCTCAGTTTGAAGCCTCTTTTAGGATCACATACTCAGTTTTTATGATACCCAAAATCGCAAGAAAGTGCATTTTGAAATCCTGGGTTATAGTCCACGAAAAATGATGAAAAAAGGCGATTTTTGCCTCAACCTTTTTTCTCGATATTTCCTTCAAATAAAGGTTGTTTTTCTCAAATTCAGTATATTTGCGCTCAGTTTGAAGCCTTTAGCCTTTTTTAGGATCACATACTCAGTTTTTATGAAAACCTAAATCGCAAAAAAAGTGCATTTTGAAATCCTGGGCTATAGTCCACGAAAAATGATTAAAAAAGGCGACTTTTGCCTCAACCTTTTTTCTCGATATTTCCCTCAAAAAAAGGTTGTTTTTCTAAAATTCAGTATATTTGCGCTCAGTTTGAAGCCTCTTTAGGATCACATACTCAGTTTTTATGAAACCCAAATTTATGAAAAAAGTGCATTTTAAAATCCTGGGCTATAGTCCACGAAAAATGATTAAAAAAGGCGACTTTTGCCTCAACCTTTTTTCTCGATATTTCCCTCAAAAAAAGGTTGTTTTTCTAAAATTCAGTATATTTGCGCTCAGTTTGAAGCCTCTTTTAGGATCACATACTCAGTTTTTATGAAACCCAAATTTATGAAAAAAGTGCATTTTAAAATCCTGGGCTATAGTCCACGAAAAATGATGAAAAAAGGCGATTTGTGCCTCAACCTTTTTTCTCGATATTTCCCTCAAAAAAAGGTTGTTTTTCTAAAATTCAGTATATTTGCGCTCAGTTTGAAGCCTCTTTTAGGATCACATACTCAGTTTTTATGATACCCAAAATCGCAAGAAAGTGCATTTTGAAATCCTGGGTTATAGTCCACGAAAAATGATGAAAAAAGGCGATTTTTGCCTCAACCTTTTTTCTCAATATTTCCTTCAAATAAAGGTTGTTTTTCTCAAATTCAGTATATTTGCGCTCAGTTTGAAGCCTCTTTTAGGATCACATACTCAGTTCTTATGAAACCCGAAACCGCAAAAAAAGTGCATTTTGAAATCCAGGGCTATATCCACGAAAAATGATAAAAAAGGCGATTTTTGCCTCAACCTTTTTTCTCGATATTTCCTTCAAATAAAGGTTGTTTTTCTCAAATTCAGTATATTTGCGCTCAGTTTGAAGCCTCTTTTAGGATCACATACTCAGTTTTTATGAAACCCAAATTTATGAAAAAAGTGCATTTTGAAATCCTGGGCTATAGTCCACGAAAAATGATGAAAAAAGGCGATTTTTGCCTCAACATTTTTTCTCGATATTTCCTTCAAATAAAGGTTGTTTTTCTCAAATTCAGTATATTTGCGCTCAGTTTGAAGCCTCTTTTAGGATCACATACTCAGTTTTTATGAAACCCAAATTTATGAAAAAAGTGCGTTTTGAAATCCTGGGCTATAGTCCACGAAAAATGATGAAAAAAGGCGATTTTTGCCTCAACCTTTTTTCTCGATATTTCCCTCAAAAAAAGGTTGTTTTTCTAAAATTCAGTATATTTGCGCTCAGTTTGAAGCCTCTTTTAGGATCACATACTCAGTTTTTATGAAACCCAAATTTATGAAAAAAGTGCGTTTTGAAATCCTGGGCTATAGTCCACGAAAAATGATGAAAAAAGGCGATTTTTGCCTCAACCTTTTTTCTCGATATTTCCCTCAAAAAAAGGTTGTTTTTCTAAAATTCAGTATATTTGCGCTCAGTTTGAAGCCTCTTTTAGGATCACATACTCAGTTTTTATGAAACCCAAATTTATGAAAAAAGTGCATTTTGAAATCCTGGGCTATAGTCCACGAAAAATGATGAAAAAAGGCGATTTTTGCCTCAACCTTTTTTCTCGATATTTCAATCAAAAAAAGATTGTTTTTCTAAAATTCAGTATATTTGCGCTCAGTTTGAAGCCTCTTTTAGGATCACATACTCAGTTTTTATGAAACCCAAATTTATGAAAAAAGTGCATTTTAAAATCCTGGGCTATAGTCCACGAAAAATGATGAAAAAAGGCGATTTTTGCCTCAACCTTTTTTCTCGATATTTCCTTCAAATAAAGGTTGTTTTTCTCAAATTCAGTATATTTGCGCTCAGTTTGAAGCCTCTTTTAGGATCACATACTCAGTTCTTATGAAACCCGAAACCGCAAAAAAAGTGCATTTTGAAATCCAGGGCTATATCCACGAAAAATGATAAAAAAGGCGATTTTTGCCTCAACCTTTTTTCTCGATATTTCCTTCAAATAAAGGTTGTTTTTCTCAAATTCAGTATATTTGCGCTCAGTTTGAAGCCTCTTTTAGGACCACATACTCAGTTTTTATGATACCCAAAATCGCAAAAAAGTGCATTTTGAAATCCTGGGCTATAGTCCACGAAAAATGATGAAAAAAGGCGATTTTTGCCTCAACCTTTTTTCTCGATATTTCCTTCAAATAAAGGTTGTTTTTCTCAAAATCAGTATATTTGCGCTCAGTTTGAAGCCTCTTTTAGGATCACATACTCAGTTTTTATGAAACCCAAATTTATGAAAAAAGTGCATTTTAAAATCCTGGGCTATAGTCCACGAAAAATGATTAAAAAAGGCGACTTTTGCCTCAACCTTTTTTCTCGATATTTCCTTCAAATAAAGGTTGTTTTTCTCAAAATCAGTATATTTGCGCTCAGTTTGAAGCCTCTTTTAGGATCACATACTCAGTTTTTATGAAACCCAAATTTATGAAAAAAGTGCATTTTAAAATCCTGGGCTATAGTCCACGAAAAATGATGAAAAAAGGCGATTTGTGCCTCAACCTTTTTTCTCGATATTTCCCTCAAAAAAGGTTGTTTTTCTAAAATTCAGTATATTTGCGCTCAGTTTGAAGCCTCTTTTAGGATCACATACTCAGTTTTTATGATACCCAAAATCGCAAGAAAGTGCATTTTGAAATCCTGGGTTATAGTCCACGAAAAATGATGAAAAAAGGCGATTTTGCCTCAACCTTTTTTCTCGATATTTCCTTCAAATAAAGGTTGTTTTTCTCAAATTCAGTATATTTGCGCTCAGTTTGAAGCCTCTTTTAGGATCACATACTCAGTTCTTATGAAACCCGAAACCGCAAAAAAAGTGCATTTTGAAATCCAGGGCTATATCCACGAAAAATGATAAAAAAGGCGATTTTTGCCTCAACCTTTTTTCTCGATATTTCCTTCAAATAAAGGTTGTTTTTCTCAAATTCAGTATATTTGCGCTCAGTTTGAAGCCTTTTTTAGGATCACATACTCAGTTTTTATGAAACCCTAAATCGCAAAAAGTGCATTTTGAAATCCTGGGCTATAGTCCACGAAAAATGATTAAAAAAGGCGACTTTTGCCTCAACCTTTTTTCTCGATATTTCCCTCAAAAAAAGGTTGTTTTTCTAAAATTCAGTATATTTGCGCTCAGTTTGAAGCCTCTTTTAGGATCACATACTCAGTTTTTATGAAACCCAAATTTATGAAAAAAGTGCATTTTAAAATCCTGGGCTATAGTCCACGAAAAATGATTAAAAAAGGCGACTTTTGCCTCAACCTTTTTTCTCGATATTTCCCTCAAAAAAAGGTTGTTTTTCTAAAATTCAGTATATTTGCGCTCAGTTTGAAGCCTTTTTTAGGATCACATACTCAGTTTTTATGAAACCCTAAATCGCAAAAAGTGCATTTTGAAATCCTGGGCTATAGTCCACGAAAAATGATTAAAAAAGGCGACTTTTGCCTCAACCTTTTTTCTCGATATTTCCCTCAAAAAAAGGTTGTTTTTCTAAAATTCAGTATATTTGCGCTCAGTTTGAAGCCTCTTTTAGGATCACATACTCAGTTTTTATGAAACCCAAATTTATGAAAAAAGTGCATTTTAAAATCCTGGGCTATAGTCCACGAAAAATGATTAAAAAAGGCGACTTTTGCCTCAACCTTTTTTCTCGATATTTCCCTCAAAAAAAGGTTGTTTTTCTAAAATTCAGTATATTTGCGCTCAGTTTGAAGCCTCTTTTAGGATCACATACTCAGTTTTTATGAAACCCAAATTTATGAAAAAAGTGCATTTTAAAATCCTGGGCTATAGTCCACGAAAAATGATTAAAAAAGGCGACTTTTGCCTCAACCTTTTTTCTCGATATTTCCCTCAAAAAAAGGTTGTTTTTCTAAAATTCAGTATATTTGCGCTCAGTTTGAAGCCTCTTTTAGGATCACATACTCAGTTTTTATGAAACCCAAATTTATGAAAAAAGTGCATTTAAAATCCTGGGCTATAGTCCACGAAAAATGATGAAAAAAGGCGATTTGTGCCTCAACCTTTTTTCTCGATATTTCCCTCAAAAAAAGGTTGTTTTTCTAAAATTCAGTATATTTGCGCTCAGTTTGAAGCCTCTTTTAGGATCACATACTCAGTTTTTATGATACCCAAAATCGCAAGAAAGTGCATTTTGAAATCCTGGGTTATAGTCCACGAAAAATGATGAAAAAAGGCGATTTTTGCCTCAACCTTTTTTCTCGATATTTCCTTCAAATAAAGGTTGTTTTTCTCAAATTCAGTATATTTGCGCTCAGTTTGAAGCCTCTTTTAGGATCACATACTCAGTTCTTATGAAACCCGAAACCGCAAAAAAAGTGCATTTTGAAATCCAGGGCTATATCCACGAAAAATGATAAAAAAGGCGATTTTTGCCTCAACCTTTTTTCTCGATATTTCCTTCAAATAAAGGTTGTTTTTCTCAAATTCAGTATATTTGCGCTCAGTTTGAAGCCTTTTTTAGGATCACATACTCAGTTTTTATGAAACCCTAAATCGCAAAAAAAGTGCATTTTGAAATCCTGGGCTATAGTCCACGAAAAATGATTAAAAAAGGCGACTTTTGCCTCAAACTTTTTTTCTGGATATTTCCCTCAAAAAATGGTTGTTTTTCTAAAATTCAGTATATTTGCGCTCAGTTTGAAGCCTCTTTTAGGATTACATACTCAGTTTTTATGAAACCCAAAATTGCAAAAAAAGTGCATTTTAAAATCCTGGGCTATAGTCCACGAAAAATGATGAAAAAAGGCGATTTTTGTCTCGAACTTTTTTTTCGATATTTCCTTCAAATAAAGGTTGTTTTTCTCAAATTCAGTATATTTGCGCTCAGTTTGAAGCCTCTTTTAGGATCACATACTCAGTTTTTATGAAACCCAAATTTATGAAAAAAGTGCATTTTAAAATCCTGGGCTATAGTCCACGAAAAATGATGAAAAAAGGCGATTTGTGCCTCAGCCTTTTTTCTCGATATTTCCCTCAAAAAAAGGTTGTTTTTCTAAAATTCAGTATATTTGCGCTCAGTTTGAAGCCTCTTTTAGGATCACATACTCAGTTTTTATGAAACCCAAATTTATGAAAAAAGTGCATTTTAAAATCCTGGGCTATAGTCCACGAAAAATGATGAAAAAAGGCGATTTTTGCCTCAACCTTTTTTCTCGATATTTCCTTCAAATAAAGGTTGTTTTTCTCAAATTCAGTATATTTGCGCTCAGTTTGAAGCCTCTTTTAGGGTCACATACTCAGTTCTTATGAAACCCGAAACCGCAAAAAAAGTGCATTTTGAAATCCAGGGCTATATCCACGAAAAATGATAAAAAAGGCGATTTTTGCCTCAACCTTTTTTCTCGATATTTCCTTCAAATAAAGGTTGTTTTTCTCAAATTCAGTATATTTGCGCTCAGTTTGAAGCCTCTTTTAGGATCACATACTCAGTTTTTATGATACCCAAAATCGCAAAAAAGTGCATTTTGAAATCCTGGGCTATAGTCCACGAAAAATGATGAAAAAAGGCGATTTTTGCCTCAACCTTTTTTCTCGATATTTCCTTCAAATAAAGGTTGTTTTTCTCAAAATCAGTATATTTGCGCTCAGTTTGAAGCCTCTTTTAGGATCACATACTCAGTTTTTATGAAACCCAAATTTATGAAAAAAGTGCATTTTAAAATCCTGGGCTATAGTCCACGAAAAATGATTAAAAAAGGCGACTTTTGCCTCAACCTTTTTTCTCGATATTTCCTTCAAATAAAGGTTGTTTTTCTCAAAATCAGTATATTTGCGCTCAGTTTGAAG